>BSBK01002588.1:2500-186145 GCA_027943335.1 Chamaecyparis obtusa | reverse complement strand
ATATCTTCAACTCGGTCACTAGGGGTAGCTTCCCTATGGAGTGAACTACTAACGTTGTTATTCCTCTTCATAAGAGTGGTGACATCAATAACCCCTCTAATTATCATACCATTATGGTGAATCCCCTTGGAAAATTCTTTGGGACTATGTTAGAATTCAGAATCAGTGATTGGGCAGAAAAAGAAGAGAAGAGAGCAAAGGGACAAGCAGGATTCAGACCAAAACATTCTACTATTGACCACTGCATCACTCTAAGGTATTTCATTGAAAATGTGTGGGAGAAATAGGGAGGAGAAGCTTTCTTCTCTTTGGTGGACTTCAAGAAAGCTTTTGACCCCATTCCTAGAGATAAACTATAGCAGAGAATGGAAGAGTTAGAGGTCCCAATAGAGTTAAGGGCAACGGTTTATAAGCTATACAAATAGGTCAGAGCCAAAATTAGAACTAAGGAGTGCATGTCTGAATGCTTGGGAGTGACATAGGTGTCAAAAAAGGATGCCCTTACCCCTACTTTGTTTGGTTTCTACATCAATAAATTGGAGGATTGGTTAAACAAGGCCAATGGGGATGGCATTCATCTGTTGGGTTATGTGGTGAGGCTGCTTTTATATGTTGATGACCTTATTCTTAATGCTAAGTCTGCTCAAGGATTGAGGGAGCATTTGAAAAATTTGGAGCTCTTTTTCCAGGAGGTGGGAATGCAAGTTAATACCTCTAAGACTAAAATCATTATCTTTTCTTTGCAAAAGAAAAAACAACAACATACTTTTATTTTTGAGGGCAGCCCTTTAGAGACGGTGGAAGAGTACAAGTACTTGGGAATTGATTTCAACTATAGGTTAAGTTGGGAGACATGCAAATCAAAAAGAATTCAGGGGGGTTGGAAAGCCTCTTACCTCCTTCAAAATAGATGCAAGATAGTGGAGTTGTGGGATTGGAAGACTAGCAAGACCCTCTTTGGTCTCTTGGTGGCTCTGATTATTCTATATGGGTGTGAGATTTGGAGTAGCATGTCAAATCATAAATGGAAATAGATAGAAAGAATCCAATAGCATCTTATCACTAGTAGTTCCTTAAGGTCAAGTCTATGGTTCCCAATGTGATTCTCTTAGCGGAGGTTAGTATGTTCTCGATTGAAGCCTTAGCAATTATTCACATGTTATGCTACTTTAAAAAAGTGGGTAATATGGATATGCACTGCTGGCCTAGGATGGTAGTAGCAGAGGTGGCATTTAAAGGATGCAATACAAACTCATTATAGCTTTCTTGGCAGATGTATAGTGAAATTTTTATTAGCGACTCATTTATATACATTTCTTAATTATAGCTCTAAATCCTATAGACATTCTTGTATATTAATCTTTACTTGTAAACGTTTGATGTAGATTTCTTTAAAAAAATAGAATATGGAACATCATTTTCATGTTGTGAAGCTTTCAAATCTATCACCGTTACTTCATGTATCTTAATTAAATCTAGTTTATTTAATTATTATTATTATTAGTCTGGAGGCTAATGTTTTTGGACATATTAATTGAGTTCTTGGGAACTGTACAATTTCCACTTATTCTAATGTCTATGTAATATTATCTATTAAACTGAAATTATTATTTTTTATTTCTATTTTCCTATTTGTTGTGCTCTATTTTTCTAGTAGTCTTTTCTTTTTTTCTATTTAAATAATAACAAAAAATAAAGGGACCTATTATGTAAGGATTAAAAAATTAAAAAATGTGGCAGCTTTTCTTAACATCCCACATGCTCTGGCTACGCTTCCACATGTTGCATATTCTATACATTTGTCAAAAGGGAAACAAGGTGAAAAATTATTAGACCGTATGAATTGATAGGTTAAATATTCAAAATTTGTTATAGTCAATTTAGTATTTTATATGTATGATATATGTGTATGATAAATTATTTTAATTGGAACGAAGAGGGTTTTTGGACAGCTAGTTTTTCATTGTCTATGTAGTTATGGATTTAGTTAGTGATGATCATGGCTCCACTCATGTGGTTTCTTTGTAGATCATTGAATGATCATATATAAATCTATGGGCAGTCCAGCTGAGGATCTCAATTTGAATCAAAGGAGGAGGGATGTATATTCAAAGAATATTAAGCCCAACCCCTTTACGAACCCCCAATTTACTACCCTAGGATGCAGGGGAGGATGAATAAAAAATGGGTTCTCATAAAACTACGCAGGCCTACCCAATTTTTGTAACTTCCATGAATCTAACCTCTGAAACCATTAAATTTTAAACCCTATGCAAATATTAAATTTTAAACCTAGATTACAGACAAGTAGGAAAGACTATTTTTTTGTGGGAATTTTTTATTTATTTTATGGGCTGTGAAATTTATGCCATTGAAATTTATTGAGTTGGGTTTTCACATAATATTTTTATCCATAGAAAGTAGTAACTACTAAGTCTTTCATCTGGCCTAGTTGATCAACCTCATTTCAACTCTTGTTTTTTTAATGTGGCTTAGTTTCCAATCCCCTTTCAGTGTGAAATGATTTTGTCCCTAATTTTATTTTTTGAATGGATTCACGTGTATGCCATACAATATTTTTCTTAAATTTTCTTTGATCTTTTGTGTAAATAAGAAAGGTTTTGAAATAGTTTAAAGTCATTCTCATTGCAAATTGTTGTGCACATAAATAATTCTTAGGTCTTATTTTGAAGAAATACTCAACAATTTATTCTTTCCTTTGTAAAATTGGATGCACAGACATATGTATTAAATTTCATGATTACTTTCTTGTATGATTTGGCATTTTCAACCAAAAACTAAATTTGTGCATGAGTAGGTTAAGAACTAGCCCATAAATTATACATCCTTTGATACAGAAAATGGCATTGTTATTGACTCATTCTTTCTCAACCCTAAATCAAGTTTAATTGAAATGCTACTGCTATTTTCATTGGTTTGAAATCATAGTATAAAGTTTTGGATTACACTAAATTACCTCTTTCCTAACATTTTTGGGGTCTTATTCTATGCACGATACCTTGGCTAACTTGCATTTCATTATTATAAAATGTATCCATTCTATAAAATGTATCCATTCTCTATACTCTAGTTGCAAAGGCTATCGGCTAAATATAAGAGGTTCTTAGAGTATTACATGTCAGATATGTAATTATAATGGTCACTCAGCTAGACAGTACAAAATGGTAACCCATATCAATGCGTTGAAGAATTTAACACCTCCAGTTATTTGTCACTCTTGTAACAAGGCTAGACACATCTCAAAGTTTTGTAGATCAAGAACACAAAGTTAGGAAAGCCCTAAAAAGATAAAAGAATTAGTATTGGATACCGAAGAAGTCAAGTTTGTGAAAGCTTCAAAAGATGCGAGCATGATTTGGATAGAGAAAAGGAATTAAGGATAAGGTTGATGAGTATGTATTGGATGCATCTGCAGTGGACTCACCCTCTACATCGAGATAAATGACCCTCAGGGTCATAGGGGAATCTAATCTAGCTCTAGACCCTTGCATGGCTAGTATACTCACCCTCAAAGTATGTGCCTTTCGATTTAACTGTTTGGAGACTAGTAGAACCTATGTCCAAGAGCGCACTACCTGATTGATTGCAGAATGAAAATTGGAGATCTTTAGTGAAAGTTTGGTTTATGTGGGAAGCATTAATGGAAAAAATTTTCACTTTAAAGTACTCAGAGACTTGCAGATCACTCATTGCATTCGAGTTTGAGTGATTGGAGAGCATAGAAGCCCTAACAATTGATTGTGAAGGATTGAAGCTTGATTCACCGATGAAAAAGTGTGTTTGATCATTGGGGAAGCCCTAATTCGTTGCGATGATTCAAAAGTTCCCAGAAACCATTTGAGAAGTGATATACAAGTAAGTTATGACTACTCATGTTGTGTTTGATGTTGAAGAGAGGAAGAGTGATGCAGGAGCATCCTGGGTGTAAGAGCAATCTTGCATCACCCAAAAATATTTTTGTTTTTGTATTCAATAAGGGTTATCTTGTGCAGAGTTGCTATTTGTGGAAACTTGCTATTTTTAGTAAGTTGGTCTTACGATCTCAGAATATTTTGATTTTGCATGTGGAGGTTCATCTCAGTCATATCAGCCTACCAGCAAAGTTTCATGGCTAGATCAGGTCTAGTTTTGAAGATATTGAAGATTTTTGGTATTGGCAGCAGGGTACAGAAACTTTGAACTCAGTTTTGAAGGCTTTAGAGGCCCTGAATGAGGTCAAAAATTTGGGTGATGGGTGCTTTGTGCACATCAAGCCTGTAGAGCGCTTCGTGGCATTTTTGAAATGGGGTTATAATAGTCAATCGGGTCAACTGGTGATGACTTATGGTCTCTGGAAGTCGGGTCACCTGAAATGGTAGAAAATAATTTTCCTTCAAAATTTATGTTCGGGTTTCAAAAGTTATTTTGAGTCGACTTTGATGTAATAAATTGAAAAATAAAATAATTCTAAGTTTGGTCAGCCCTTAGGGCTAAATTTCTGGAACCTTCTCGGGTGGTGGAAATTGCCTATATAAAGAAGGCCCGTAGTGTTGTCTAGGGCAGTTCTGGGTAGTAGATCTGGGTATTGATTCGAAGCTTTGTCCTACAGAATATTGTAAGGGAATGCCCATGTGGCTTTGCATATTGTAATTCTAAAAATTTGTAATTCCACATTTGTGGAGATAATAAGAAGCCAATTTTTTGTTCTTACATATTATTGTTGTTGTTTCTCTATTTCTGTTATGTGTTTGTGATATTAAGGGGAGCACCCTTCATCAAGTGGTATCAGAGTAGGTTTTCTTGAGTGTGTAAATAGATCATCGACTGTGAGGTAGTTTGCACCAGGACCGTGGTTAGGGTTTCAACGCACATCGTGAAAATGCCTCCACGAAGAGAACGTGGCGGAAGAGCTGGTGCTGTGACACCTGAGGTTAGAGAGCTGCAGAAACAAGTGCGAGCATTGCAAGAAGAGATTCGTAGAGGAATGAATCTTAATGTCAGAGACAAAAGCGAGGATGAAGCCGAAGAAGAATATCAAGAAGGAGAAGCTGAAATTGTGAACCAGGAGGAAGAAAGACTTTTTTGGGCGATTTCCAAGACTGGGAGAAGACCTAAGATTGAGGTTCCTACATTTTCTAGAAATCTTAACCCAAAGGAATTGATCAACTGGATCAATGAATGTGAGAAATATTTTGAGTATGAAGATGTTGAGGATCCTGATAGGGTCAAGTTTGCGAAGGCTGGATTGAAAGGTCATGCGAAGATCTGGTGGCAAGAAATTCAATTGAAGTGAAATAGAAGAGGGAAAGATAAAATCACAAGATGAGATTAGATGGTGGATAAATTGAAGTGACAGTTCATTCCTGTTGATTATGAGCTTGACCTACTAAAGAAAATGCAAAGTTTAAAGCAAGTAGGAAAATCTATTTAGGAGTATACAGGCCATACAGAAGCTGATAAGGAGAAAGTTGCCTGGTACCTTAATGGGTTAAGGCCAAGCATTCAGGAGGAGTTGAATCTGGTTCGAATGAACAGTATTGAGGAGGCATACCAGTTTGCCCTAAGAGTAGAGGAAAAGCTGAACAAGAAGTTTGAGAGCAGACAAAATGGAAGAGGTCGTGGTGGAAGATCTGGCAGACGGTCATATGGTGGCCAAAATGAAGATCCGAAAAATAAGGATGAGGCCAGTAGCAGTCAGAATCAGAGAGGAAATAATTTCAATCATTTCTAGGATCAGAGTAATAGAGATCAGAGAGGAAAAGGAAGAGGAAAAGGATTTGGAAGAGGAGGCTTCCGTCGAACATGTTTTCACTGTGGAGAAGAAGGTCATAGGGCATTTGAATGTCCTCAGCGCCAAGGTAGAACAGACAAGAGAAATGAAGGCCAAGCCAGAGTTGCACATGTAGATGAAGATGCTAGATCATCAAATTCTGAAGATGATGAAAGAGGAGAAATGCTAATTAACAGAAGAGTCTTGCTGAGTGGTGAGAATGAACCTGAACAAAGGAGGAGTCTGTTTCACACTAGATGCAAGTGTGAGGGTAAATGTTGTGATGTGATTATCGATAGTGGAAGCACTGACAATTTGGTGTCAGAAGAGATGGTGACAAAGTTGAAGCTCAAGAGACAAAAACACCCACATCCATATTGGATTGCCTGGGTGCAGGATGACCACAAGGTCATGGTCAGTGAACAGTGTCTAGTAAAGTTCAAGATCGGCGGGTACCAAGATGAGGTACTATGTGATATCATCTCTATGGATGCATGTCATATGTTGTTGGGTAGACCGTGGTAGTTTGACAGATGTGTTGTACATGATGGTCATGCGAATACCTATTCCCTGACAAAGGATGGAGTGTGACATAAGCTAAAGCCATTGAAGGAGACCAAAGAAAAGGTATGTGATAATGCAAGAATAACATTTGTTGATGGAAGAAAATTCCTAGATGGTATGAGGCATGAACATTTGTGTTTTACTTTAATTCCAAAAGTTGGTAAAGAAGAAGTAGAGGATGTACCTATAGAGGTTGCAGATTTGTTGAATGAGTTTCAGGATATTGTATCTGATAATATACCTGATGGATTACCACCGGTAAGGAAGATCAATCATCAGATGGATTTGATTCCAGGAGCTAGTTTTCCAAACAAGACAGCACACAGAATGACACCAGCAGAAAGTGAAGAGTTGAACAGACATGTACATGAGTTATTGCAGAAGGGGTTGATTCGAGAGAGTCTGAGTCCCTGTGCTGTACCAGTGGTATTAGCACCAAAGAAGAATGGAGAGTGGAGGATGTGTACCAATTCTAGAGGAATAAACAAGATCATAATCAAGTATAGGTTTCCATTGCCACGAATGGATGATATTATGGATTGTTTGAGTGGAGCTGTGTATTTCTCAAAGATAGATCTAAAGAGTGGATATCACCAGATTCAGATTAGAGAAGGAGATGAATGGAAGACTACCTTCAAAACAAAGGAAGGACTGTATGAGTGGTTAGTCATGCCTTTTGGGCTAACCAATGCACCGAGCACTTTCATGCGGCTCATGAACAAGGTTCTGAAATAATTCCTGGGTAAGTTTGTCATTGTTTACCTAGATGATATTTTAATTTTTAGCAAGACATTGGAGGAACATATGATGCATATTCGTATGGTGTTTGAGAAGTTGAGAGATGAGAAATTGTTGATTAATTTGAAGAAGTGCAGTTTCGTGAAGAAAGAGTTAGTGTATTTGGGATTTGTAGTTTCAACAGAAGGTCTAAAAATGGACCCAAAGAAGGTACATGCTATCCTTGAATGGCCTACTCCAAGGAGTGCTACTGAGGTAAGATCTTTTCATGGTTTGGATAGCTTTTACAAAAAGTTTATCAAAAATTTTAGCAGTATTTGTGGACCCTTGACTGAAACAATGAGAGGGGATAGAAAAGAGTTTAAGTGGACTAATGGGGCAGAAAAGAATTTTCAATTGTTGAAAAAAAAAGTTACAGAACAACCTGTTTTAGCACTTCTAGATTTTAATAAGGTGTTTCAAGTAGATTGTGATGCTAGTGGTACTACAATAGGAGCTGTTATGAGCCAAGAAGGTAAACTTGTTGCTTATTTCAGTGAGAAGTTAAATGATGCCAAGAGAAAATATTCTGTTTATGATCAGAAATTTTATGCTATAGTTCAGGCATTGAAAAAGTGGAGGCACTATCTACTTCCTAAGGAGTTTGTTTTGTATACTGATCATCAAGCTTTGCAATATTTGAATAGTCAAGGAAATTTGAATCAAAGGCATTTGAAATGGGTTGAGTTTTTGCAGAGTTATACATTTGTTTTGAAACACAGAAGTGGAAAGTCTAACAGGGTTGCAGATGCTCTTAGCAGAAGATAACTATTGCTGACAGAGATGCAGATTGAGGTGTTTGGGTTCAAGGAACTCAAGAATTTGTATCTAGAGGATCCTGATTTTGGTGAAGCTTGAAAAGCTTGTACAGAACCTGTTACTCTGGACAAGATGAAATGGCTAGATTTTATCATCCAAGATGATATGCTATTCAGACGGAGTCAGTTGTGCATTCCATGAAGTTCTATGAGGGAGAATCTCATCAAGGAGAAGCATAGTGGAGGATTGGCTGGACATTTTGGTCGTGATAAAACCCTTGTTTTGGTTGGTGAGAATTATTATTGGCCACAATTGCAGCAAGATGTGAAGAAGTTTGTACAGAGTTGCAGAGTATGTCAGATGGTGAAAGGAGTGAAATAGAATACAGGGTTGTATCAGCTATTACCTATACCAGAGAAGCCTTGGGAGGATATTAGTATGGACTTTATTCTTGGTTTACCGAGAACTCAGTGGGGACATGATTCAATTTTTGTGGTGGTTGACAGATTTTTGAAGATGGCACATTTCATTCCCTGCAAGAAGACTAATGATGCTATTCATGTAGCAGGATTGTTTTTCAGAGAAGTGGTGAGACTACATGGTTTGCCAAAGACCATAGTTTCAGATCGAGATACTAAGTTTGTTGGATATTTCTAGCAGACATTGTGGAAGAAGTTGAAGACAGATTTGAAGTTCAGTTCATCACATCATCCATAGACTGATGGATAGATAGAGGTGGTGAATAGAAGTTTGGGAAATCTGCTGAGATGTTTGGTTGGAGATAAACCAACAGGATGGGATTTGATTTTACCATAGGTAGAATTTGCATACAATAATTCTATCAATAGGAGTATTGGTAAATCACCATTCTAGATTGTATATGGAAGTAGTCCAAGAAATGCATCTGAATTGAGAAAGATAGATAAAGGAGAAATAAGTAGTGCTGAAGCTGAGGATTTTGCAGAACACTTGAAGAACATCCATGAGGAGGTGAGGAAGCATATTAACAAGATGAATGTGCAGTATAAGGCTAAGGCAAATGAGAAAGGAAGGCATAAGGAATTTCAGGTTGGAGATGAAGTCATGGTTCATTTGCGGAAGGAGCGATTTTCCATTGGTACATATAACAAGCTAAAAATGAAGAAGTTTGGACCATGTAAGATATTGAAGAAGCATGATTCAGGAAATGCATATGAGGTAGAATTGCCTAGTGAGCTGAATATTTCATCAATGTTTAACATTTTAGATTTGACAGAGTATCATGAAGGAGGTCTTGAAGATGAGGTTGCAGTAGCACAGTGGAGTATTCCAGCAAGTAGTTCAGATACCAAGGAGATTGAAGACATACTGGACAGTCGTGTTGGTAGAAGCACAAGGAATAGGACATATGAAGAGTATTTGGTCAAATGGAAAGGATGCCCTGTTGAAGATTCATCATGGCTAACAAAGGAGGGGGTTAACCATCTTGGTTTTCCTCTACACACCTGAGTCATGACAGGGTCACTTCTCAAATTACCCTGGGTGTCTGATGCAGGAGCATCCTGGGTGTAAGAGCAATCTTACATTACCCAAAAATATTTTTGTTTTTGTATTCAATAAGGGCTATCTTATGCAGAGTTGCTATTTGTGGAAACTTGCTATTTTTAGTAAGTTGGTCTTACGATCTCGGAATGTTCTGATTTTTCATGTGGAGGTTCATCTCAGTCATATCAGCCTGCCAGCAAAGTTTCATGGCTAGATCAGGTCTAGTTTTGAAGATATTGAAGATTTTTGGTATTGGCAGCAGGGTACAGAAACTTTGAACTCAGTTTTGAAGGCTTTAGAGGCCCCGAATGAGGTCAAAAAATTGGGTGATGGGCACTTTGCGTGGGTCAAGCCTGTAGAGCACTTTGTGGGGTTTCTGAAATGGGGTTATAATAGTCAATCAGGTCAACTGGTGATGACTTATGGTCTCCGAAAGTCGGGTCACCTGAAATGGCAGAAAATATTTTTCCTTCAAAATTTATGTTCGGGTTTCAAAAGTTATTTTGAGTCAGCTTCGATGTAATAAATTGAAAAATAAAATAATTCTAAGTTTGGTCGGCCCTTAGGGCTAAATTTTTGGAACCTGCTCGAGTGGTGGAAATTGCCTATATAAAGAAGGCCCGTAGTGTTGTCTAGGGCAGTTCTGGGTAGTAGATCTGGGTATTGATTTGAGGCTTTGTCCTACAGAATATTGTAAGGGAATGCCCATGTGGCTTTGCATATTGTAATTCTGAAAGTTTGTAATTCCACATTTGTGGAGATAATAAGAAGCCAATTTTCTGTTCTTGCGTATTATTGTTGTTGTTTCTCTATTTCTGTTATGTGTTTGTGGTATTAAGGGGAGCACCCTTCATCAAAGAGATACATTTTCAAGACGCACCCTTTTAAATCTACTTTGGATGACCTAGAAGGAGCATTCACCTGAACCCCTCTGGGTGTTATGCATGTTGAAGATATCGGTGCATACATTTAATTTAAGAAGGAACCAATAGGTCTTGATAGAATTAGAGTGCACATTGAGACTATGATGAAACCAGATAAAACCTTCCTTGATGAGTTTGCGCAGTTGGAAAACCACCCCATAGTTGAATGTGCTACGACATATGAGATTTATGAGTATGAATGGATAAAGATTTTGCTCAGCAGAATTCATGATGACCTATTCTAGATAGGTGAAGTACTAGTAAGAATCATAGGAGACCTAATTCATGAAATGACAGGCCTCTCAAGATCAAGCATCATTCTTACAGTGGGTAAAGATGCAATAAAACTAGTTGAATAAGCACGCAAGTCAAGAAGTGCTAGGCGTAGAATGACAATTGAGCCTATAGAGGAGAAAGACATCAAATTGATGTCTATGATATTATGATATAGATTTCAACACACCAATAGGGTGAATAGTGTGTCAGCAAAATTAATCCACTATGAGATGCACCCAAGATTAAAGTACAAATTATCAAACCATAATTAACAAAAAACCAAATATAGAAAAACAAGGATTTACCAGGCATAGACCGTGAAGGTTTCTATGTTTACATGCCCCTTGTTGCCAATATTACACTTGACAATCTCAGATGGACATCGATCGACCTCCTAGGAGGAGTCACTTGCACTTGATCATCTGAACAATACATTGTTAGCAAAGACATTTTGAAATAATAAAAGTAAGAGTTAACTTAAGAAGTTTTTGAATCTTCCAAAGAAAAAATTCCTTGTAACTTCTCAACTTAAGGATTATTTTACCTGCGGTGGCTGGAGCTCTCCTAGTACTGGCCTCACCACAATGTCCATGACTAGGTACTTGAGCAAGAAAAAAATCCTATAACAAGAACACATACATATTTTAGTTCACGACATAAAAGAGTATACAATATAAACCTTTATTGAACTTTTGTTATAACTAAAAATTCATTAATGCTTACTTCAAAATGACATGCTCGCATCAACAATTCATATATCCTCTTCAGCATCTCCTCGGTTGGATCTGCATCTTCCAAAATGCTAATACTTTCTACATTGACTTTTTTTAGTTTTTTCTTCACCGTATTTATTATATTAGGGATTTCTGGTAGATCCTCATCTATATCTACAACTATTGTCTCTATTGATGCAGGTGCTTTCCCCCTATCCTTAACATCAAATTATGATAGGAATATCAATGAAACTATCATAATAACTCCAAAATCCTAAATAAAATAACATAATAATATAACATTTTTCAACTATCTTATTTGTGTAATTTCAATAAGGTTTACCATTGCTGAAGAATGGGTGGAAGGAGCATCCCTATGGCCTCTATCATGTGGGGGATCCATTTCATCTTGTGACAAAGATTAAATATAAAAACTTCAGTGAACTGAAAGCAATAGACTTAGCAAAAAAAACTTATTAATAAAATGGTATATTGGAGTCATAAACTTGAGGTTAATTAGTTTAAATAGTACATAGTACTTACCACCCTCATGATATTAACTTTGTTTGTATCCATGCGATTTAAATGATAATCTATTAGAAGTTCTTCCCCTACAGTTATTGATTTTATCGCACATACAAAAACATGATTCCGCTCACGTGCCTCAGAAATGCAATTGGGTTGCTTATTAGTTGAGGAAGGTTGCATACTATTTATAAAACCCGCAATATTCCTTGTCACTTTTGGTCTCCCATCAATGTACATAGAAAATCTTTTACTTTGATCATTTTCTTTCCATTGTATATAATTTGCTGATAGTGCATACCTATGCATACTTTTTTTATATTGAACACTCTGCATCCAATCATTGTAATTTTAACAAGGACTGACATACTCCATCAATTCAACAACTTTGTTGTAACATACCTTTATCCCATCCATGGAAAATAGGCCCAAACCATGTCATGAGGATGGAGCTATGTGATATATCCTATCATTAACACAAAAATCAGTGTTAATTGGATGTAGCTCATTTGGTACCCATTCTTTTTCAAAATGTGTGTACCGAGAGGGCACCTTGATGTTGCCTTTGGTCTGATTATCATAAGAAAATGACCCCTCTTTAGCAAGGAAAAATTACACGCATTTATTGAATTTTTTTCTAATATTTTGACCTCTAGTTGATCTCCCTATTTTAGTCATACTACATGTAGAAATTTTATCTACCATTCCCTCATTTCCCTCATTCGATGTAGATAGATTTGATAAGTACCTATTTGGTGGGTCTTGCAATCCATCAAATGAGATATTGTCATGTCCCTGCTTCAAATAGAATTTTGATAATAATTAAATAATATATTTAGAATAATCAAGTTGTGACACAGCCCATACGATTATTCTTTCTCTATACGTGGGAGATATAAAATGTAAGTTGAAAGTGAAGGAAAGACACAAAAATAAGAATCATATAAAAGGATAAACAAGAAGAATATAACATGTCAAACTTTTTGTGTTGATTATTCGACAAATTATATGATTATATAATATGTTTATTTATAACATACACGCTCAGTGATAAACAAGAAGAATATAAGAAAATTATGTCTATTTAATGACTTATACCTACTAATCCATGTCACTATGCGAGATCCTCACCAAAGAGGTTAAATTTCCTGCATATGTTAATCATTTATCTTAAGTTAGCTAAAAATTACATGATACATATGCTACAAATAACTTAGAAGACAACATGAACAATATGCAAGATCGTAAACATGAAAACATTACCTTTACCTTATATATGGAATTTGTCAATAGTAGGGGTGATGATGTCTATAGTCAATTGCCTGTTTGCAGAAATGGTGACAATCAAACAAAATATATACATGTATCAGCAACAATTAATTGAGCATCATAAGAAAAACATTGGTAATTATAAATCACATATGTTGTAATCATTAGAATTGAAATCAATAAATCAATATTAAATATATATACTAATCAATATAAATATATATAAATAATTAAATCACATACCTTGTACATTTCAATCATGTCATTAATCATCTTCTTCATCCATCTCATCATCATCACCATCATCATCATCATCATTTTTTCTTCTTCTTCTTCTTCATCATCTTCAATATCTTCATCTTCTATAACATTATACTTTATCAGCCTTCCTCTTGGATCATGTTTAACAACAAATGACCAACCCTATTTACGTGGAACCTCTAAGTAAAACACTTGCTCACATGTGCGTGGAAGAACATAGGGCTCATCTCTAACTGGCTCAAATGACCTTGTATTAATCATTGTAAATCTATTATCATGTTGAATAACAGTTCTATCTGGATCATTTTGATTCAGTTGTAGCCTATACCATTTGATGATGAATAGAACTACTTTGAAGGAGTTAAAGTCGCACTCAATTATATCATCCAAGATGCCATAGTATCAATTTTGAGATTGTTGAGGATGTATGTCATTTCTAGATGATATATTAGTGACCTCAAAAACTATAGTTATTCCAAAATTGCAAGTTTTCTTTGTCTCATCAAACTTTTTTATGTGAAATTTTTGGCCATAATAGTACATATCTACATGGTGCTTGACCTACAATTTTTTAAGCATGTGAAAATTATTTGCATCATGAGTTGATGTGAAACATATGGGTCATGATCATTAATAAACTTTTGTGTACCTCTCTACCTCTTAAACTATATGCTAGATCAATTACCATTGGCATAACATTGGAATCTCCATTATGATGAAATTTTATAGCCAATGAAGCAACACATTGCCATGTTAATGAGCAACCATTTTTTTGACATCATTCAATCCATACCATCATCCAATCAATATTGTTTGTAATATAAAAATGTATTGCATCCCACTCTCAACCAACTGTATAAAAAAAAAATACACCAATTACAAATAACTTATATTGAAGATTTATAAGAATTAATTAACTACAATAACATCTTAAATTTACCTCTCACTTTCCTCAATCTATCTTTTCCCATCAAGTACTCCCCTTCGAATTTGTTAATGGAGTTGGGATCCCAAATACAATCTACATGGATCTTTGCTACAAACTTAGGAAGATATTCACTAATGTACACCATGGTCTGGTATACCATATATCCCTCCACCATAGAACCCTTAGGATGTGCTCTTTGTCAAACCAAGCCTTTCAAAAATTTTAAGTGCCTCTCAACCATACACATTGACCTAGTTTGTATAGGTCCACACAATTCAATGTCCTCAACTTGATGTATGAGGTAGTGTTGTTGTGCATTGAAAAAAGTTGAAGGTAGACATATTGTCATATTTTTACTCATTTTTAAATTGGGGACCTAATTACTAGATGATGCTATAGTAACCTAGTTTTTTTTATTAGGTGATCTTCTTTAAGCTTGTGTTCATTTCATTTTGAAAAGTACATGAAAGTAAAAGGAAATGAACTGCATCTAAACCTACACATGCATATATGTATACTATACAAAAGGGAAAGAAATGAAAGGAGAAACATCTATCTGAGCTCACACAAGCCATGAGCATAGCTATTATCAGAATTAAACAAATGAGTATACATATACATAAAGAAAATGATTAAATACTGGGGTACCAAACATTGCCTGGTATTGATGTCTGGGTCCGGTCTTGCCAAGTGAGCTCCTAAGATCTAGAACCTACAAGAAGTGAAGAAGGGATATGGGTTAGATCCAATGGATCTATGCAATGGATAGTATCATAATATCTCCAGAATGCATATCTACACTCAGTCGTGCACCTCTGAAAAAAGGTGTGCTCAGGGCATGTGCATAAGGCTTCAAAGAACAAAAGAGGCACCATGTTTTCACTGACGTGTTTGTTTCATGTGTAGATATAGGAGAGCTGATCCAACAATAAGTTCAATGAATGACCTGGGCCCTTGATGTAGATCATGATAGAAAAAATCCAAGTCTCCTGTCAGATGATCACATCAAGGGCCAAGAGGACACATCGTACAAAATCAAGTACATCCAAATGATGCAGCATTAGTAAGGACCATATGTTCATGATGCCATTAATAGCATCCCAAAATTTGAATAACAGAGGACCATATGTTCACGATGCCTCGAGTTCAAATACAATCAATAATGAGCATCGACATTGAGCCAATGCCAATCAAAGTGGCAAGATAATACAATGAATCCATAAAAGATCAAGCATATGCATTAGCAAATATAAGGGGGTTTCAAATAGCCTGTGTGATAACAACAATAATGATGCCATATGCAAAGCATACAATAACAGAGATAGAAAGTAATGCCAAACAAAAACAAATGAACATTATGGATGCCCTAGGGTCATGGGCTATGAGAAGATGCAACATTGAAAGCATAGCATGACAAATCCAAATGCTAGCAAAAGGCATGAGCCATATAATGGAACCACAAGCAGTAAGCATTTGTAATGCAGGATCTTACAGGCCCTCTAGCTATGACAGTAACAAATTCCCTAAATAATAATGCACCTTCAAATATGTAATTCCCTAGTATGCTCTCAGGCTATGCATAAAAGAAATAACAGTGATCAATATGAATTAATGATGTGCCATGTCATGCTCATGGGTTATCAAGATAACAATGTCCAAGCTAATCAGTAAATGGAACCTCAAAACAATAGTGCCTTCATAGGGAATCAATGGCGATGCTCTAACTCACAGCTCATTGGGCATCGGGTGTTCACACCAATAATTTCAAATACAAAACCATGCCTTAGCTTGCGGGCCTGCACATTTAGTAGGAGACAATGTAATAATGATCCAGAGATTCGAAGGCCACACTCACTAGTATCAAATATAGAGTATTCATGTGCAAAATAAAAAATAGATAAAACAGATGTGCTCTAGAGAATAACATAGCAGTGGCAATCAAACAATTGAGATGGAAATGTCAAAATCTGAACAAAAAGATAAATGCCAATAAATATGATGCACTTAGAAAATATAAGGATGAAATATGCAGAAATATGACAAGTGAATGAAACCATCTCTTGATCTATGCTGTTATCAATAGTGAATATGAAATAAACAGGGTGCCCTCGAAAGTGCAATAACATCAATCAACTGTTATGAAAGAATACAAAGATGTCATTGACTAAGTGTATGAAAATTAGTTGATTACTATTCTAAATGATAAATAAACTACTTAGAAGCTAACAAATCTATCTAATAAGAAAACTACAATGAAGAATAAAATAAAAATGAAGCTAAAATAACATTTTACCTTCACTTACCATGGAGCTTGTCTCCATCATCCTCCTATGCTCTAATTTCTTGGATGTGTTGAGCTCCTAGATTTCCAATTTGAAGCTCCTTGCCCAAGATGATACCAAAGTGTGGAGATTAAGTGAATTATATGCAAAACTAGATCCTAATTATAATAATATGGTGAATGCAAATGATATGAAGATGGATTGAATATGACTTGAATGCTCCTGAAATTACTTGATTTCTTGAATGCCTATTGCTTGACTACAAAAATACCTATTAGCTGACAAAGAGGAAATGTGGCTCCTTTTATAGAGTTTTGGAGGACCTAGGCCTAGGTGGCACAATCCTACGATGGAGAATGAAAGTTGGAAGATCCTAGGGCTATGATTGACTTTGTTGAAGGAGTTGAGAGAAATAGGGATGTAGTTGGAATGTGAGAGGAAGAATATGGAAGATGTTCCTCTCACATTGACATGGAGGAGAAGAAGATGGAAGGGAAAGACACATGTTAAGTGTCTCACAAAGACCAAAGAGAGAAAGAGGGAAAGGGCTTTTCCTCATGAGGACTCTTTGTGCAAGTGTCCCATGAGTCACCTTTGACCCTTAGAGGTGGCTTAAGAGGTCCCTTAGGAATAGGGATTGTCTCTTGAATTGGTTCAAGAGAGGACATGTGGTCATGAGACCAAGTCCTATGATGCCACATAGCCCTTAAGAATAGGATATGTGTGGGTGAGGATAATTATGAATAAATAATTAATAATAATTAATTATTTTAGCCAAAGTGATGTGTCAAGTGAGTGGGTAGATGAGGTGGACTAGGGGACTTAGTCATATTTAGGTGATTGTATATTTAATTAAATCACTTTAATAAGACTAATTAGAAGACTTAGGATAGAAGAATAGACTATAGAGAATTCACTAAATAAATTGAATAACTTATTTAATAAATAGAGGAAATAATTATTAATTAAATAATAAATATTTAATTAACTTATCAAGTCAATATCAATTAAATAATAAATATTTAATTAATTAATGAAGCCATTTTTAAGATTATACATTTTGCCCCTCTTTGAAATAATGTGTCAGTCACATTGTTTCAAAGAAAAATCAAGCATTTTGCCCCAGACAATGTCTCAGACGATCTATGTATGCCCTCTCGAGAGATTGATTGAAAAAAAAGATTATTTGAATGTTTATTTGATTTGATTTGATTTGATTTTATCAAGTTGTATAATCAATCTCATGAAAGAATGGTGGAAAAGACGGATGAAAATGGGGTGAAATGGGAGATAGGGTCCACACACCAAGCACATTGGGTCCACAAGCTATAAATAGGGCTAAGGTATCCACAATAGGCTCATTGTGCACACTTGTCATTTGGAGATTGGAGCGTGAGAGAGAGAAGAGAAAAGCTACCAGGATGTCATTCCCACTGTCAGATCACCACTTCGAGAGGGCCAGACGCTTCCAATGACCACCTGATTTAGGTGAGCCTGTAGGTGACTCGATCCTGCGTTGTGATTTCATGATTTGATGCATGTTAGAGTAGAATTTTAGCATATTAGGTTAGATCTAATTGTAGGTTAGATTAGAAGAAAAATTCTATTCTTGATCGGAGAATAGATGCGCAGTTGCGGCGCATCAATGTGCAGCAACTAGCAAAATTTGTGCAAAAAATGAAAACTTCTGCTCATTCATTTAGGGCATGTTCGCATGCATGGTAGAGGAAAAATTGTGCTACACAAATATGAATTAAAAGCGCACATAGGTTCTTTCTACGCATTTGTGTAGAATTGTTGCACAAATGTGTAGTAAAACTGTGCAAAGGTTAAAACCTGGGAAAATGTTAAAGAATGTTGTTCATGCATGTTTCAATGTTGCGCATGCATTTTAGGTGGTAGAATTTGAACAATGTAGATAGTAAATTACGTCAAACTTGATATTGATAAGCCGATTGGATCTGTCGGCGGTTGATTTTGATCAATTTGATCAAGATAGGCAACATCGTAGCATGGTCGCTAGTTAACTAATCTTGAATGCAGATAATTGATAGAATCATCTATTGAAACGCATGATAAAACATGTTTGAAATTGATATGATAGGATAGATAGATTGATAGATCAGTTTATCAAAATTTGATAGCTTGATTTTTGTTGAATTGAATAGGAGGATATTACAAGAGAGATATCCCATCACACAGAATCTGAGACCAGCACTGTCAGAGACAGATAGACTGTTGATTGGTGCATCTGGCCTATACCATGTTATTTACATGCTTAAGATTTGGGTGAATCTTAGTATGATGATTGCCTTAGTAGAGAGATGGCACTCAGAGGTGAGTACCTTTCATCTTCTGACAGGGGAGATGAATGTTACCTTAGAGGATGTATATCACATCCTCCAGCTTTCTATCATAGGGGATTTAGTTCATTATGATTGACATAGTGGATGATGATGATGAGATAGAGGATGGAGAGATCAGCTGGGAGGACATTGTGGACTTGTATGAGCCTCTACCAATGGTACTAGCTGGAGTGATTGGGGGTTTCATTTTCCCTGATCGTAAATCACATGGATTTGTAGTTGGATGGGGCCGCACTCTACAGCAAATGTTGGTTGGGACCTATTTTGCTTGGCGTGTTTGTTTAATAGCTCACTTATATCATGATCTTCATCAGGTGGTGTATCATAAGGGTGCATCACTATCAAAAGATGTCATGCTACTCCATTTTTGGGTATGGGAGCACATTGTAGTGACATAGTCAGTAGCCATTAGATTCCTTGGTGTAGGACAATCCTACATAGATTTATATTCATCAGTTTTGTCTCAGGCAAAATTGGGTCATTTAGAGTTTTGGTGGTACACCTTTGATACTTTAGATATAGTGACATGGAGACCATACCTAGGTTGTGATCCCTAGGATGATGAGTGGCAGCTAGGATTCTATTTTGAGTCATGATGGCTTATAGGGCAGACACCCTTCATTTTGGAGAGACAATTAGTTAGTTGGGTATTGCACCAGTTTGGCAAGATCCAGGGCATGCCCCAGGGAGTTATAGAGTTTTCTAGGACTCATCAGGAGAGATGAAACTAGGGGCCTATGGCTTCATTTGATATAGCCTAATAGGAGTTTTTGGACATGCCATTCTAGGCATGGATGATGTGACAGGGTGTTGTGAACCCTAGGATGACATCAGATCTAGAGAAGTTCCTGAGAGACTTCCTTGTTCCACGCTTGATGGATCTAGTTGCTAGGTCACCAGCGAGAGATCTAGCAGATAGACACCATGAGAGATGCCAAGGGAAAGATAGGTGGGGATGAGGGAGAGGAGATGGTGGTGATGGTGATGGTGGAGGAGGTAATGGAGGGAGAGGAGATCAGGCTGGACCACGGATGAGAGGAGGCAGTGTGAGGTAGAGGGGATTGATGCCACCCCTAGCTAGACAGGGACAGAGATAGCCTTTGGCATAGTCAACAACAAGAGCTCCACTCTAGGTACCAGTTACCTAGGTATAGATACCAGCTGCCGCAATACAGGGACCAGTTGCACAAGTACAGGTGTTGAGACAGGCTGAGTAGGGACAGGGAAAGGGACAGGATGAGGAAGATGTTGCATTAGCCCAGGGTGGATTTTTACAAGGTGGCCAAGTCCATGATGATGTACAAGATGAGTAGGATGTATAGATGCCAGATATATAGGCATAGGATGAGGAGGCATATATGGACATCAGGGGACAGGATCCCTTTTTACAGAGAGATGTTGTAGAGGAGGATCTGGATATTGATGTAGTGCTAGCTTGACTAGCAGTGACATAGGTGTAGGCAGACCATGTTCCTGGTCTAGAGAGGAATATAGAGAGACTAGAGATTCAGATGGATGTTCTTCGACATGAGCAGGATGTGGCCATACAGAGACTTAGAGAGTCAAAGATGTTATTAGATGAGCTGTAAAGGATAGAGGAGCTAGGTCCCCATGGAGATAGTCTGAGAGCCATGATACGAGCCAGGAAGGAAATTTCCTACTGGTGAGAGGCATACAGATAGGTAGTGCCCTGAGATCAGTGGATCGGGAGCTTCAGAGAGAGCTCGGTTTCTATTAGGATAGTGGTATATGACAGAGGGGAGCCAACTGGAAGTGGAGGTGTATCATCACGCCCTCCTAGAGCACCCACAAGGTCAGATGATCATGCTAGAGCCTCAATTTTAGGTGGATCAGCAGCACAGGGTCTCATTGCATCGCATAGGCAGCGATACACTGAGTCTAGAGGCAGCAGTTCATAGATATTGGAGATCATTGTATACACTTTTTGCATCATTATATTTCATTATGTGATTGACTAGATATACATGACATTTGGACACATTATTATATTTATTTATATCATTGGACATTTGGACAGTTGTATTGTTGTTTTTATGGACTTTATATGATGGACTCTCTATATATGATTGACTCTATATTTATAGTGATGCAGTTTTATCATGATATGATTTGATGTTTTTATACATGTGTGTACTGACATATGCAGGATATGATGTTGTTACATTAATATGCATAGAATGTATGTCCTAGAATGCAAAATGATTTTTTTCCTATTTGATGCATAATGGTTAATGATCAAATATATGATGTCGATATACATACATGTCCTAAATGATTTTACTAATGCTATGCTATGTGATTACTAATGCAATGATGTAAAACAATGTGAATAATGGATAATGAATGGATAAGAAATGAATGATGTAATAGATAATAATTGCATAATGAGATGATACATGTAATGGATAATAAATGATAGTGTAATGTAAATGATAAAAATAAAATGAAATGAAATGATAGCTGTAATAAATGATCAATATATACAAATGAACACACCTAATGAAGATAATACATATCTTAAATGATTAAGTGAAAATGGAAAATGCAAAAAGTCTTAATATTTTTGGTTGTCCAAATGTCCTCAACTTAAATAACAATGTATTTGACACAAGAAGAATTGACTAGGAGAAACAAATAACCTAATAAGAAAGATAACCTAGAAATCCCTATAAAAGGAGCATTGATATGCAATTCATGAGGCATGAAAAATGCAATGCAAAATGAAATATGAAATGAGTATCTCCACAACTTAATGTAACATCTTAGAACTTCATAATAACTAGAATTTGATGTTCATCATTGAGCTCATTATGTTGCAAGAAAATACAAGCATCATGGTATAATTAAACCATGATGACCTGAGCATTTCTTGCATGGAGTTTAATATAAAAAAATTGACAAGCATCTAGTTATAATTGAACCAAGATGACCTGAGTTTTGTTTGCATAATAGACAAGGAATATCCCTCCCCTCCATCGAGGAACAAATATTTTGAGTCGAGGTATGAAATGGCATATCACCATAAATAACATTTGTAGAGCAACATGATTTGTATGTTGTCAATACTATTAAACTGATGAAGGCACTTATACAAAGACACCCCAATTACTTGTTCTTTCAATTTCATCAGAAAATACCCCACAAATAGAAATCAAAGAAAATACCATGCCCCATACCAGCTATTCTAAACAATGACATATGGGAGTTTCAAACTCATGTCAAAGATATCCCAGAATAGCATAGGAAACATGATAACAATGAAATCCAAATATGAATGCATAATCTACAACAAACCAATCTAACATGCCTACCATGAATATACATTTCCTTTGCCAAAAGATAGATTTAAGATATTGTGATCAGATCAATTAATGATGTATAGTCAAGATGTATAGATAAGCGGTCACATTTCAAAGGATAGATCATAGATTGCAATTCAACATGAAGATACCATTGTCAAAGAACATTTGATTGTGTGTGCTTGTCTGGTGAAAATACTCCATTGTGTCATCTAAGATTCATGACTATCCTAGATCCACTTCCCAAACTAGGTTGAGGACATGCCCCCAGCTAGGTGATGGATTGACTTATTAAGGATGGAGAAAGACACATTAAAACTAGGATGAAGACCAAGACAAAAGATCAAGATATGATGGGGTTTTATTATGGGTAAATACAATGGATGGTGTACAAACTGGCCATTTTATTATGATATATACATGGTGGGAATGGGGACTAACTAGCCATTTTATTGTGGATATATACAATGAATAGACACACTAGAAGAATCCTAATAGATAGAGGAGCTAACTTGTCACACATAGCGCTTGTTTCCCAGTTTTCACCATATGCTTTTATTGCAATTTTCTGTTGATTTTTTAATTTTTTTGTATTTTGATGATTTTTTTAATTTATAGAATATATACATAGCCCTTGCATTGGGATCTCAAGGATAGAACTTTTTGAGATGTACACTGTTAAGAGGTTCATCCAAAGGATCTCCCTCAAGTGTGGACAACTGATAAGCCCCAAAACCATAGATTGCTGTAATTACAAAAGGACCTAACCAATTGGGCTCAAACTTGCCTTCTTCTCACGATGCTGTTGATTCTTTGGATTTTTGCAAAGGAACAAGTCACCCAGTTGAAAGTCTCTAATTTTTACCTTACTATTATATTGATGAGACATGCACTATTGATAGACTTTCAAATGATCATAAGCTTTTTGATCGCATTCATCCAGTAGTTCTAGTTTAGTTAGCCGTGCAACTCTATACTCTTCATCAAGAATCAAATCTTTGAGAGTGACACAAAGTGAAGGCAACTCGACCTCGAGGGGCAGGACTGCTTCGGATCCATAGACAAGGGAATATGGGGTGGCTCCAATGGGAGTATAGATGGAGGTATGGTAAGCCCATAAGGATGGATTTAGTTGGATATGCCAGTCATGGCTAGCATCATTGATAGTCTTTTGTAGGATCTTAACAATTATTTTGTTTGACGCCTCAACTTGGCCGTTTCCTTAGGGATAGTATATGGAGGAATAGTTATGGGTGATATGGAATTTTGTGCACAGTTCATCCATGTCCTTATTTTGAAACTATTTCCCATGATCAGTGATAAGAGACATAGGTATACCATATCTGCAGATGATATAGTTTAGGATAAACATGGATATTTGTTTTCCTGTGGCGCTAATCAATGGAATGGCCTCAATCCATTTAGTAAAATACTTTGTGGCAGTGATAATCCATTTGTGACCATTGGAAGATGGAGGGTTGATAGTTCCCATGAGGTTGAGTCCCCATCGACAAAATAGTAAAGTAGTTGTAAAAGGATGTAACTCTTGTGCTGGAGCATGAATAAGATTTCCATGTATCTGACATTTCTTGCATGCCCTAGCAAAATGAAAGGAATCTGTTTCCATGGTAGGCCAATAATAACCCATATGCATGAGTTCTTAGCCAAAGAGGGACCACTCAAATGTGTCCCACAAATACCCTTATGTACATCTCACAAGGTAGTTTGGGATTCATCATGTTCAAGACATCATAGGAGAGTACCGTCATGACCTTGCCGATAAAGGGTGTCAAATATTAGGACATAGCGGGAGGCTTGGTGGAGAAAAGTTCATTTTTTATTTCTGGATAGGTCAGGGGGTAGGATGTCATTTTTCAAATAGGAATAGATTTTTCTAGAGATTGGGGAGTCATGTCCAATTAGATGACATATAATACTCGTATCAGGATCATCATATGCAGGACAAGTCAGGGATTCCATCAAGAACTCAAAATGGACCCTAGTATCCTCTATATCAAACAAAGAAGCAATCATCACCATGGCATCAGTAGCCTTGTTGTCATGCCGAGGAATCTGCTCAAAAGTGATGACTGAGAAATATTGTTTAAAGTCATCAACCATACGCTTATATGGTAATAACTTATCATCTTTAGTCTGATAATCATCATTAACCTAGTTTATAATTAATTGAGAATCCCTATAGACATTCATGTCAATTACTTTCCATTGTAAAGCCATCTTTAGCCCAATCAGCAAAGCTTCATATTCTGCTACATTATTGGTGCAAGGAAAGAGCAACTTGTAAGATTTTAGAATTGTGTATCCTGGCGGTGTGACAAAGAGAATACCAGCTCCTGAACCTTGTTGAGTACATGATCCATCAAAGTATAGTTTCCATGTTTGTGTAGATAAAGCAATGATGTGTGCATCAGGAAACTTTGTGTGTATAGGTTGGCCATCCATTAATGGAGCATCAGCTACTTGATCTGCTATCACTTGGCCTTTAATAGCCTTCCTGTCCATATATTCAATATCAAATTCACTAAGTAGCATGACCCACTTAACCAATCTACCTGTCAATGTTGTCTTGCTTAATAGATACTTTAAAGGATCAATCTTCACAATGAGCTGGATTGAATGTGACAACATGTAATGTCACCACTTCTATGAAGCAAAAACAATAGCCAGACATGCTCTTTTGATAGAGGAATAGTTTAGTTCATATCCCACTAGAGTGCAATTGATATAGTAGATGGCTTTTTATTTTCCTTCATGATCTTGCTGAGCCAGAAGAGCACCTAGTGAGACTATCATGGCTGAAATGTAGAACAAGAGTGGCTTTCCTAGAATTGGTGACATCAGAGTTGGAGGATTTGTCAGATATTTCTTGATTTTATTGAAAGCTTTTTGACACTTATCATCCCATTGGAATAATATATTTTTATGCAACAAATGTTGAAAGGGATGACTTTGATCTGCTAGTTGAGAAACAAATCTTTGGATGGATTGGAGATGGCCCTGCAAAGATCTTAACTAATTGATATTAGTGGGGGAAGCCATCTCCATGATTGCTTTAACTTTTTCTGGATCTACTTTGATTCCTTTGGCTGAGACAATGTACCCTAACAGTTTACCAGATGTGACCCTTAATGCACATTTCTTTGGATTGAGTCGAATCTAATACTTTTCCATCCTGGTGAAGATTCTATTCAAAACTCTCAAATGACCAGCTTTGTCTCTAGATTTTGCTAAAATGTCATCAACATAATCTTCCATAATGGTATGCATCATGTCATGAAAGATTGTGGTCATAGATCTTTGGTAAGTCACTCCAACATTTTTGAGGCCAAATGGCATTACATTCTAGTAGTATGTACTCCACGAACAAGTAAAAGTAGTCTTTTCCTGGTCTTCCAATGCAATCTTGATCTGGTTATAGCCTGAAAAACCATCCATTAATGATAACATCTCATGCCCAGCTGTCAGATCAACAATAATGTCAATATTTGGTAGAGGAAAGTCATCTTTTGGACAAGCTTTATTAAGATCTCAAAAATCAATACAAATCTGGATAGACTTGTCTGGTTTTGAGATGGGGAGAATATTGGAAATCCACTTTGCATAATCAATAGCACGAATTAACCCAACATCTAAGAGATTTTTCAATTCTACTTTAACCATTAGTGCAATGTGCAGGTGCATCTTGCCGAGCTTTTGCTTAACTAGTTTCACACATGGTCTAATAGATAAATGATGCATAATAAGATTAGGGTCCAGCCCAGGCATATCAACATAGGACCAAGCAAAGTTGATTTGTTTCTCTTTGAAATTTTTTGCAAAAGCTTCTTTCTGTGGTTCTGTCAAGGATGCTACTACTTTGGGGATACGTGGAAACTCCCCTATTCCAATGTTAAGTGGTACTATTGGTTCTACAAGAATGGTAGATTTCTCTTGATACAAATAATTGGGAAGAGTTTCAATCCTTCAATCGTCAGGCACATCAGAGAGGTTTTCACCATCAAATGCATCTTTTATTTTTACTATTTTTGGATCTAATACTGCCACTGAGTGGTTTTCACCATTAGATCGGTTGATTATTTTTATATTTTTATGACTGAAACTATTGGTACTCTCTCCAAAGTAGGCCATGTCATTGAGTTCTATCAGAAATCTTGACTTGTGATCCCCTGGTGGTAAATGATCCTTGATTCCAAGATAGTCAATGATTGTGTCATCATTATGGAAGACATCAAGTTCTGGATGATCGGGAGAATCCAAATTGATAAGGTCGGGACATACAAGGGGCATTGGATCATTTGGGTCGGTTTCAAAGGCAGAGATGGTATTGATGGAAAAGTTGTCAAGGTTTATGATGGTATCAATGAGGTCTATTTCAATATTCTCATCTGAATCATTTGTCGCAAGATAATGCTCACTTCCCTCATGATCGACAAGAGTAGTATTACATGGGACCAATGCTAGTGAGTCAGTCCTTGAACTCTCTCCCTCATGGTAATCATTACTATATTGATGGACAACATCAACTCCTATATCAAAATGAAAAGGTGTGATCTTTTCTTTTCCTTTTGGTTCTTTTGGTCCTTCTCCTTTATATCCTAATCCTGTAGTGTCTCTTTGATAATTGGGATTTTGCAAAATTGGTTTGATAACACCTTCTCTTTGTAACCCTATAGGTCCAGCACCTTGGTATCCCTTCTTTTGTAGCAAAGTATACCCTTTACCATAGACATCAGGTGATATATATTCATTTTTGATATCCTATTCCTACTGTAGTGACTTAAGCAAATGATCAGCATTACGCTCAGCTACCTCCTTGGATATAGTGCCCCCACTTATAAATGTGTCATAAACAAGTGTAGAAGGGGGTTCTAATTGTTGTTTAGTGATCAAAGATCTACCATATGATCTAGGAGATAAAGGTAACTCTATGATACAAAGAGCTTGACCTAAAGTGTACTCTCCCATACTTCTTTCTTTGATGTCTATCTTGATCCCATTTGATTTAGAAGTGGATGCAACATTACTAGGATCAATGGGTGTAGTTGCAGAAGATCCAATATGATTATAAGGAACCAAAGAATTAGAGGTCTTCACATTGCTACAATATTGAAAAGGATTAGTGTCTCCTTTGATAGTGATCTCTTGACCATTATGAGGGAATTTCAAACATTGGTGATAAGTTGATGGCATAACTTGCATGGAATGAATCCATGGTCTTCCCAAGAGAATGTTATAAGCAAGATCCTTGTCAAGAACTTGGCAAGGTACATCTTTGATAATAGGACCAACTCTAATTGGAAGAATAAAAAATCCCTTGGATGATCTCTCTTCCTCATCATAAGCCTTTATTGTGATTTTATTTTTGGGATCAACAACATTCTCAGAAAATCCTAATGCAAGAGCTAACTTTAACATACAGATATTCAAACCAGCTACCCCATCTATTAGTACTATTTTAATTTTGTGACTTTGTACAAGGACTTCGATATGTAGGGGAGAATTATGAGGTTGGGTAGTAGCTAAATCATCATTCTTAGTGAAGGATAGATAATGTGGGGTTGTTAAATGACCCACCATAGCTTGAAATTGATCATGATCTAGATTTGTGGGGACCTAGGTCTCTAAGAGAGCCTTTTCAAGGATATCTTTTTCAGACGAGGATAGACACAAAAGCTCTAAGATGAATATCTGGGTAGGTGTTTTCTTGAGTTGTTCCAAAAGATTGTACTGGTTGGAAGTATTTGGTATAGACTTTGGGACATAAACAGACTTGTTTTGGGAAGTGCTTGGCTTAAATGGGACTCCTTGATGATTAACTTTGGCTTGAGCATGAGTAGTAACATGGATTGGTTGACTCTTTGATTTGTCCTTTATGGTAATGACATTGGGATACTACTTAGAAGGATGACATTCAGAAATGTTATCAACATATCTATAGGGTGTAGTATTATAATTGGCCTGACTGTCACCCTTAGTGTTGGAAGAACCTCCTTTTTCATGCTCAGGAAGTGGATCTTTGAAAGTCATATGTGATTCATTTGAGATATGTCCATCAACACCAATTTCACCACTTTCAATTAAGTCTTGAATTACATTTTTTAGCCTTTTACAGTCATTTGTTTTATGTCCTTTGCCTCTGTGAAATTCGCAATAATCATTCTCATCCCACCAAGAAGGCTTCACTCTAGGTTCAAAATATTTAATTTCAGGAAGCGTGTTGAGTTTCTTGGTGATTAACTTCTGTAATGCTGATTTGAGAGATTCCCCTAAAGGAGTAAAGTTTCTTCGAAGTGACATAAAAGGCAATCTTGGTTTAGATGAATCTGTGTTGGTATTTTGATTTGCTGATTGATTGTTGTAGGTAGCTTGAGTAGCATTGGCCTTACTTGTGAGATTTAGAAGGGCTTGTGTTGATTTAACATTATGATTATCAACAATCCCATCATTGACAATGTTTTTGTTTTTATTCCAGAATTTGGATTTGTCATTGTTATAGTTGTTGGGATTGGAATTTGAGGACCCAGCATTGTCCTTGGAATAAAGTTTTATCTCACCTTTTCTGACCATGGCTTCCTCAATCTTGATACCATTTTCTATGAGCTTATTGAAGTTTGGTGGACATTGCAATTGTAACCTGTAATTCATTTTTGGTGTAAGGTTATGCACAAAAATATCCATCTTTTCTTGTTCAGGAATTGTTTGTGGATATTTGGCAAACAATTCATGCCATCTTTGCAAAAAAGTAAGGGTTGTCCATTCTTTTGATGTGCATTGCAAAGATCAAGCATAGTGACTTCATGTTTGATGTTATATGAATAATGAGTCACAAATTTGTCAAGAAGCTCATTGAAAGATTTGATGCCTGGGGGTAGTTTGGAGAACCATTCCACAGCTTGTCCTCCTAAACTTCATGCAAATAGTTGCATAAGATAAGTGTCATTTTGAGCGACTTCAATACAAGAAGCACAAAACTCATGAATATGGTCTTGTGGATCCGAATTCCCTTTGTATTTGTCAAATTTTGGTACCTCAAAATGAGGAGGGAATGGAATCATTGCTAAATTCTTATCAAAATTTTAAGGACATATATCATCCAAAGAATAATTCTTAGTTGATGATCCTATTTGGATGTCATGGTTTTGTTGTTGAAGCATCTAGATTTGTTGTAGAACGGGATCCATAGAAAATGTGTTTCCTTGAGTATTTTGGGAAACATTTTGTTGTTGATTATGTTGAGAATCATTGGATTGCTGATTATTTTGAGAAGCATTGTGTTGTTGATTGCTATGAGAAGCATTAGATTGCTTATTGGTGTCTTTTGTTCCATGAGTATCTTGAGAACCTTTAGCAATTTCTTGATTGTTTGTGTTAGCTGGTTCTCTAAGATGGGAAACATCAAAATCACTTGGCAGCTTAGCTCCTTGTTGAGAAAGCATGAGGAAATAAATCTCTCTATCCAAGCCTAGAAGTCTTTCCATGACATGATAAAATTGAGGATCTTGTGTAGCTTCGCTAAGTTCATCATCGGTGGGTTCATCGGTTGATGTAAAAAGTGGAGTTTTTTCAGGAAGCTCTTTTGACCAAGGGTTCTCTTCATTGCTGGTATTGCCTTCCATCTTGTCTAGGGATTCTAGATTAATGACTTGTTTGAGTTTCTGAGATTGAGTTTGAACCATAAAATTGAGAAAGTTGATTGTGGGATGAAAGATTTTTGATGAAAAGATATGGAAAGTGATTGATAGAAAAGATATTGAAAAGTGTTGAGCAATGATAAGACAACTTGATGAACTCTAAGTCAATAGGAGGTATAGATCTCACTATGATATAACAAAGAAAAATCAAGAGATAATAACCTAAGTAAGTTTGATTGAGGATGATAGATCTTACTAGAATATAATTCACAAAGATCAAAATCTGATAGATAGGATAATGTTTCAACACTAAATTTGGAATTTGAAAGATTGGAAGAAAATGATTTAATGACTTTTGGGGAAGGAATGAGGATGAAAAGTGATGAAAATGGTCAAACTAAAGATCAGAGGTCTGTGTAACTTGACTGTCTTTGCAGAATCTTACTAAGAATGAAAATGTGTATCTAAAAAAGTGATTTTGAAATTTCAAAAGCCTGTGGGAATGCTCTTTGTTGTAAATGCGCAAGACAGTTTGATATATGCATACGAAAATATGATAAATGCACAGAAATTTCTGACAGATGTGAACTGTTAAAATTAAAAGCACAAATAGCTTAAACAGATGTGCAACAAATAGGATCAAATGTGCAACAATATGTGATATATGTGCAGGTTCTGAAGTTTTGATAATTTTCAGCTTGATGATTTGGAATTTTTGTATTTTCTAATGTTTTATGGTTTTTGGCAAAGTAAAAATGCATAAACACACACATGCAAGATAGAAATGATTTTGATCTAATATAATCTAGTATAAATGCACAAACACGCTTACAATCCTAAGGTTGGCAAGGATAGTATCTGTTGAATCCCCACTAGGATAATATAATCTAGCCATGAAAATCCATAGCAGATAGCCTATGAACTTGGAGGCACGAGATCCTCCTTACAGTGCACTCACTTCTCAGGCACACCAAGTTCCAAATTCAATGGGTCATTACTTCCCAAAGAACTGCTATCTCTACTATGAACCATGAGTAATGTGGGGTGTCTTCACAAGCTTGGGTGACCCCTTGTGATGCAGAGTGGCAACAAAAGGTGATGGAATTCAATTAAATGCTTGTTTAAACCCACAAACTCCTATTAGGCTTCAAAGCCACTCAAAGACAAAATAACTACAACCCACAAAAGCTTGACTCCAAACTCCCAGAGATGATGTGGAATATGTTAAGAAGGATGAATTAATAGGTTTTAGGAGGTTTCAACCCTCCAAGCAACACAAAATGCTCAATTTGCCCAAAACTGCCAACTAGGCCTAATAGCCTCCAACTAGCCCTCCAGCAGCAATTTTTGGTATTTTTCTTCCACTTGTTCCAAAACAACCTGCAAACAAAAATGTGATCCAAATACCCTTTTGGGGGTTTTATAACATATCAGAAAATCAATAGTTTCTACTTTGGAAAATGTGCCCAATACAGAGGACTGTCACAGTTTTCAAAGGGATTTCTTGTGTTTTAACAAAAAAACCATATCAAGAACCTATCCAAAACTCATCAAATTAATAGAACATTCATATTTTACTTCCAATTAGACAAATCTCCAGTCAATTTCAGTCAATGAGATCATTTGATGCAAAAGCCCCAAATTCACCTTTAAAACCCTCTTCCATCTAGGGTATGCTCAATCTAGTATTTGCACTCAATTCCAGAACTTCAAATTCAACCTACACCATGTATTCAACATATCATGAAGGAATATCAAATAAAAATAACACCTTATTAAGCCAGATGTGTGGCTGTCATAAGCATGGCTCCTTCTTGGGTACCCAATTCAATGCTTTACACAACCAACTTGTTAAAACCTTCAAGATATCCTGCAAAACTCCATTCTTCTGGTTATTTCATGGTTAGTTAAAGATGTTAAAACTCCTAGGGTCCATCCTTGGGGTCAGTAATACAGAAAATGGATGGAACCCCCCATTATTCTATAGAAACAATGTGGAAAAATAGTGTATTCCATGAGACAGCAGAAATATTTATTGGAATATGCCTTTAAAATACTTTAACACTAATCAAGAATCATTCAAAGAACATTCATAAATATGTGTGCAAAATCTTATTTCACTTCATCAACCAAGGAGAATTAAAAATGCAAGAAAACTTCAGAATTCTTATTAAGTTTGCCACAGTCCGTACTATAACAGGGTTTTCCGTATATCTGAATGTCTTTTTTTCCGCCTCACAAGGCTTACATATCTTAAAATAAACTATTTCCAACCAACTGGGGTAGTTGAATTGATTATTTAACCAAGACAACAACTAATCTTTGTTTTCCCTCCAAAATGGTGGGTTTAAAAATTCAAATTTTAAAATATGGTTTTTGTGACTCTTCTAGGACTTAGACTTGTTCCAATGACTCTAGATTGATCTAGGGACCTTATTAACTATTAAAAAACATAAAACTAATGCTTTCTATCCTATTATGGCTTTATATGCCATTTACATTATTTTAATGCATTGTATTGCCCAAGGACTTATCAAGACCTTTAACACTCCATATGCTTTGATCTTGAAAACTTGGCATGATTTGTTTTAATATGTTCCAATTGACATGATTGGACTCCTTGGCTTCATGGCATCTTCTTGCTATCATGGTGTCTTTGGATTGCATCAGGGATGGCCCTGCATCAAACACCCCACCTTGAAAATGACTCTTGTCCCAAGAGTTGAATGCAAGTGTTCTTTGACCACCCATTCTCCTAGATGGCATTCTTCTGGTCTTCAACTTCAAATCTTGGTCCTACACATTAGGAATACCTGCAAAACACTCATTAGATGCAAAAAAAATGTTGTGTGTGTTACCCTTAAAGGCAACATGACTGGTTACTGTCTTAGGACAGTCAACATGTATTGTTAACAATGATTGCTTTTGCTGCTGTTGAGTACTTGTCTGACCCTGTCCTGCACTCTTTAATGCCTTGTGTACTTGCTTATTCATCTCCAACTCTATTGGACACCAGACTGTGCCAATTTGCACCCCTTTCTCTATCACTGTCCCATGTACTACTGCTGCCTGCTTATAAACAAAATTCTAAACTGTACCTTGAATGTCTGCCTTCTTCACAAACAAACAAGAAGGTTTTAGTGGAAAGTTAACCACTTCATGACCTCTATGCTTCTGATCCTTCAACTCAAAATATTCTTTGTTGCCAAAACAAATTATCTTTTCTTCATTTTTACTAGGCAATGGTGTTAGTTTGAATTTTATTCCATCTTTATGCACAAGGTATACATTGGATGCTCCAAAGTGAATGGTGTTCCTTGAGGCTTGCCATGGCCTACCAAGGATAATGTGGCAACAAATCATTGGGATAACATCACAAACAACCTGATCTTTGTATGGTCCAATTGAAAAATCTATCACTGCTTGTTCCCTTACCACAATGCTCTCATCATCAACCCAAGAAGCTTTATAGGGTCTTTCTATGGGGTATTTTTTCAAGCCTAGTTTGTTAACCATTTCATATGATACCAAATTATCAAAAGAACCTGAATCAATTATTAGTTTGCATACCTTTCCATGACTTAGGCAGTTAGTTCTGAATATTGATGGTTTGATCTCCTTAGGCTACTGTTGTGATGACTGTCATCTTCTAAACATCAAAAATTCACCTTCCACGATTAGATCTACATTATAAGACTTTTTTTCTTCCTTGTCTTCTTCCTAGACCAGGTGTACCCTCTTTTCTTTTTCAGGACACTTGTAGGATTGGTGCCCCACTTTTCCACATGTGAAGCATGTGCCCGTGAAAATACCATTTCCTCTTCCACCTCTAGATCTTCCTCCTCTGAAACCTCCCCTTGACTCAGATATAACCTCTTTTCCTTTATCCTTGTCTTGATTGTTTGTAGTATCAACTTGACCTCTGCCACCTCTTCCTCTCATTGCTCCACCCCCTCTCTGATTTCCCTGCCTCTCATGCTTTCTTTTCAGTTTTTCCTCTGCTCTGACAGCAAGCTGAAAGCACTCACCAAGGGTTCTTGGAAAATTTAACCCAATCTCATCTTGGATACTATATTTCAGACCATTGATGTATCTAGCAACTTTTTCATCCTCATCCTCCACTCCTCCCCTTATGCTCAGGGTGTGGAATTGCTCAGTGTACGTCATCACATCCATATCCTTTTGTTTCAAATTGTTTCTTTTCATCTTTATCTGTATGGCTAAATCAGAGGGTAGAAATTGACTCCTAATCATTTTTTTCATTCTATCCCAATCATAAATTTTGTTCAAACCTCTTTCCTCTCTATCCCTTTGAACACTTGTCCACCATGTTAATGTTGTACCTCTCAACCTTGCTTTAGCAATTTTCACCTTCTTGTCAGGCTCAACATCCTCAAGATCAAAATGATTTTCAAGGGCTTCAATCCATCCAAGTACCTCTTCACTATCCATTCTTCCCTGGTATAGTGGCAAATCAACATGATTATTTGTACCACTTCCATGCACTGCCTTAATGATCCTTACAAACCTCCTTTCTTCAAGATCTTCTGCTGTCTCAGATTCTTGCCTAGAATTACCCACTTCTTCTTCTTCATGATTCTCCCCATGATTCCTTCTCTCAATCTCTTCTCTTCTAGTTTCTTGTTTTTCCTTTTCCAATGCTTCTATCCTTGCAATAAATTGTAATCTCTCCCTTCTCATTTGTCTTTCTTCCCTCTCTTTGGATGCTTCTAGTTCTCTCCTTTCTCTTTTCTCCCTTGCCAACTCTTCTTTTAACTCCTCTAGTTCCCTAGCCATCTGGTTTTTAGGAGGCATATTGTCAAACAATTTTTAGACAATCTCTCCCTCACCAAGAAATCTAAAGACACCCTAATGCACCTTTCAACTTTGGTACGCTCAAGGAGGAAAATGGACACTCCAAGGTTTCTACAAAGGGACCAGTACCTTAGTGATGGAAAAAGAATCTAGGATGATGTAACACAAAAATTCCCAATGACCTTCTGATGCTCTGATACCACTTGATGCAGAGTGGCAACAAAAGGTGATGGAATTCAATCAAATGCTTGTTTAAACGCACAAACTCCTATTAGGCTTCAAAGCCACTCAAAGACAAAATAACTACAACCCACCAAAGCTTGACTCCAAATTCTCAGAGATGATGTGGAATATGTTAAGAAGGATGAATTAATAGGTTTCAGGAGGTTTCAACCCTCCAAGCAACACAAAATGCTCAATTTGCCCAAAACTGCCAACTAGGCCTAATAGCCTCCAACTAGCCCTCCAGTAGCAGTTTTTGGTATTTTTCTTCCACTTGTTCCAAAACAACCTGCAAACAAAAATTTGATCTAGATACCCTTTTGGGGGTTTTATAACATATCTGAAAATCAACAGTTTCTACTTTGGAAAATGTGCCCAATACAAAGGACTGTCACAGTTTTCAAAGGGATTTCTTGTGTTTTAACAAAACAACCATATCAAGAACCTATCCAAAACTCATCAAATTAATAGGACATTCATATTTTAATTCTAATTAGACAAATCTCTAGTCAATTTCAGTCAATGAGATCATTTGATGCAAAAGCCCCAAATTCACCTTTAAAACCCTCTTCCATCTAGGGTATGCTCAATCTAGTATTTGCACTCAATTCCAGAACTTCAAATTCAACCTACACCATGTATTCAACATATCATGAAGGAATATCAAATAAAAATAACACCTTATTAAGCCAGATGTGTGGCTGTCATAAGCATGGCTCCTTCTTGGGTACCCAATTCAATGCTTTACACAACCAACTTGTTAAAACCTTCAAGATATCCTGCAAAACTCCATTCTTCTGGTTATTTCATGGTTAGTTAAAGATGTTAAAACTCCTAGGGTCCATCCTTGGGGTCAGTAATACAGAAAATGGATGGAACCCCCCATTATTCTATTGAAACAATGTGGAAAAATAGTGTATTCCGTGAGACAGCAGAAATATTTATTGGAATATGCCTTTAAAATACTTTAACACTAATCAAGAATCATTCAAAGAACATTCATAAATATGTGTGCAAAATCTTATTTCGCTTCATCAACCAAGGAGTATTAAAAATGCAAGAAAACTTCAGAATTCTTATTAAGTTTGCCACAGTCTGTACTATAACAGGGTTTTCCGTATATCTGAATGTCTTTTTTTCCGCCTCACAAGGCTTACATATCTTAAAATAAACTATTTCCAACCAATTGGGGTAGTTGAATTGATTATTTAACCAAGACAACAACTAATCTTTGTTTTCCCTCCAAAATGGTGGGTTTAAAAATTCAAATTTTAAAATATGGTTTTTGTGACTCTTCTAGGACTTAGACTTGTTCCAATGACTCTAGATTGATCTAGGGACCTTATTAACTATTAAAAAACATAAAACTAATGCTTTCTATCCTATTATGGCTTTATATGCCATTTACATTATTTTAATGCATTGTATTGCCCAAGGACTTATCAAGACCTTTAACACTCCATATGCTTTGATCTTGAAAACTTGGCATGATTTGTTTTAATATGTTCCAATTGACATGATTGGACTCCTTGGCTTCATGGCATCTTCCTGCTATCATGGTGTCTTTGGCTTGCATCAGGGATGCCCCTGCATCACCTTGAGCCAGCAAATAGAAGGTTTTTGGCCACTAAACAAAAGATTTTAGTAAGGACATCTATTCAAGTGGTTTTGATCAAGTCATTTTCCGAATTAAGGGGGCTCTCCCAATCCTTTCAAAGCAAGGCTTTCACCTCTACTAAGTAGGACTTTAATGCACCACTGGGGTACTAGAGGAGATTTTAGTTGCCACAATGAATTCACACCTATCTAATGTGAGACTAATCACACTAGCATTTTTTAAATACTGGTTTGGAAGGACTTAGCTTTAGCCTGTTACCTGTTGGGTCATTCCTTGGGGTGAGTACCTCTTTTCTCACCAAAGACCACCCTCTAAAAATTATAACAGTTTCTCTTACACCCTAGGTCCATGAATGGTGAGGGGAGAGGATACGTTGTTATAATTTTGGGATTACAGATAGCTTATTAAGCAAAACACAACAAACACTCAAATCTATGCTAAAGAAGACACACAAAGCAAAAACATGTCGTATTTTAAGCCCAAAGAAGATTTTAATCTCTTTTGCAAACCCCTTGGAAATCTACAAACAAACTGTTAGAAATTGTCTTAGCAATGGGGTCTTCAAAATAATGTACTGCAAAAATAGCCTAAAAGACTACCAGAATGAACAGAAACTTGTTAAAGATTAGCTAAAACATAAACAACTTGTAAAAATGAATGTAATGTACTGTATAAAATAAATGCGCAACAACAGTAAACAAAAGCGCAATATTAATGAATGGATGTGGAGAAAAGATAGATGCATAGCAAGTAGATACTAATGCACAGTGAAATGAAATATATGCGGAAAAATTATGGATGCTCAATAGGAAATTATGTATGCACGAAACAGTTGAATGAATGTGCAGATATTTGATAGAAAATGAAAATTCAGATGAAACGTTTTGCTTGTGGTAGCATAAAATGGATGTGTAGCAGAAATGAATGGATGCGTAGAAATAACTTGTAGAAAAACCTGCACCGGAAGACTAAAAATTGACAGTGAAAAACACGGGTTGCTCCATGGTGGGAACCAAAAATGTATGTAAATTAGTTGAATACTATTCTAAATGATAAATTAACTACTTAGAAGCTAACAAATCTATCTAATAAGCAAACTACAATGAAGAATACAATAAAAATGAAGCTAAAATAACATTTTGCCTTCACTTACCATGTAGCTTGTCTACATTGTCCTCCTATGCTCTAATTTCTTGGATGTGTTGAGCTCTCAGATTTCCAATTTGAAGCTCCTTGCCCAAGATGATACCAAAGTGCAGAGATTAAGTGAATTAAATGCAAAACTAGATCCTAATTATGCAAATATGGTGAATGCAAATGATATGAAGATGGATTGAATATGGCTTGAATGCTCTTGAAATTGCTTTATTGCTTGAATGCCTATTGCTTGAGTACAAAAATATCTATTAGCTCACAAAGAGGAAATGTGGCTCCTTTTATAGAGTTTTGGAGGACCTAGGCCTAGGTGGCACAATCCTACGGTGGAGAATGAAAGGTGGAAGATCCTAGGGCTATGATTGACTTTGTTGAAGAAGTTGAGAGAAATGGGGATGTAGTTGGAATGTGAGATAAAGAATATGGAAGATGTTCCTCTCACATTGACATGGAGGAGAAGAAGGTGGAAGGGAAAGACACATGTTAAGTGTCTCACAAAGACCAAAGAGAGAAAGAGGGAAAGACCTTTTCCTCATGATGACTCTTTGTACAAGTGTCCCATGAGTCACCTTTGACCGTTAAAGGTGGCTTAAGAAGTCCCTTAGGAATAGGGATTGTCTCTTTACTTGGTTCAAGAGAGGACATGTGGTCATGAGACCCAGTCCTATGAGGCCACATAGCCCTTAAGAATAGGACATGTGTGAGTGAGGATAATTATGAATAAAGAATTAATTATTTTAGCCAAAGTGATGTGTCAAGTGAGTTGGTAGATGAGGTGGACTAGGAGACTTAGTCATATTTAGGTGATTGTATATTTAATTAAATCACTTTAATAAGACTAATTAGAAGATTTAGGATAGAAGAATAGACTATAGTGAATTCACTAAATAAATTGAATAATTTATTTAATAAATAGAGGAAATAATTATTAATTAAATAATAAATATTTAATTAACTTATCAAGTCAATATCAATTAAATAATAAATATTTGATTAATTAATGAAGCCATTTTTAAGTGTGTACACTAAGAAATCAAATGTAGAGGCAATTTGTCTTTGTTCGTACATGACCTCGAAGCCCATGAGAGCCGAGATACATTACTAATGTGCTAAGAAATTCAAGCAAATGAGACTTGTATCGTGCCCTAGCTGAAAATAAATGTTGTAATAATAGAACTATACTATAAATGCTTACCTCAAAGTCATATTTCAATGACAAGAGGCTTTCGAAAGCTGATGTTTCCAAATCTGGATCAAGGATCAAGGAGGAGTACCAGTGGGAATGGAAACTTGCCAGATGCCATCAAAGAAGGATGGCAATGCCAATAGTTGCTCTTCCAATTTTGAAAGGGAGTTTCAATTCAATAGCCATTTAATATTTTCTCCCCATTTTTTTGGGTTGAGGTTATATTTTGCTAGGGTTTATGCTATATGATGCGGATTTTGTTGTGATTATAGTTATTTTATTTTTTCTCCCCATTTTGGGTTGAGAATTTAAAATACATCTTAGTCTATGTCTTATTTCTTATGCATAGTTGGAGTCTTTAGAAATGTAATCATGTTTTGAATGCGTTTCCCCATTTTTGGGTTGAGATCATTTAAAACCATATTAAATCCACATTATTTAGTATAGTGGTATAGGTTTTTAATGTTAAGTCATTGCAAAAGTTTTATTGTAAGATATCGACAAGTGGTGTTTTTATAAACCCTTGTTAGAATATCATTTATATGCATGACTTAGTGGGTAGAATGATGGTCTTTTGACCTCCTATTTTTAGGGTCCCACATTTCTCACCCCCTAGGATTTTGGGAATCTGGCATTCAAACCATGATGCAGCCTCATGGGTCCATTTTTTACCTTTTTCTATTCTTAGGAGGTAGTGGAGTTTGAATGCAGATTCCTAGTCTTAGCTTTTATACCTCTCACTTTTGGTGATTGAGGTTAGCTCTTCATTCTTTCTCTCTGATATGAGTGTTGTAGCTCTGAGAGACACAATTGTACTTGTTTCTTTTCAACAATAAAATTGATCCTTCTTGTTCTCCTATAATTTCGGGTTTTCTTTTGAAGTCATATGCTAGATTATTATGATCTTTCTATATCTTTAATCTACATATTGAAATCAAGTTGGTGTTCAGGGATTTATCTTAATTTAGTAGCATGATTTGTGTCCAATCAAGAATATCAAATTTGTGAAGTTTTCTTCCTTTTCTGCATTCTAAGCACCTTGTTTCACTAAGAGTTGAGAAAGTGGGATTGAGTTGTGAGTTAGATTTGTTTTGTTGTTGGAGTAAACTTATCTTTTATTTTTGGATCTTCTTTAAAATTTGGTGGATCACCTTTGTTTCATTCAAATGCAGTTGCTTATTTTATGTACTCTCTCCCTTTCCCCCTAAAAGTTTAGATAAGTTTCAAGTGATCCATAGGGAAGCTGGCCCTTACTCTGGAGATCTATTTTAGAATAGGTTACCCATAGCCTAAGAATAGTCCCATGTTTCATAGGATTGTTGGGTTCAACACTTAGCGAATTGGGTGCAATCCTTAGTGACAACAAGACACTTTTGCATTTCACACATAAGATGAGGAATTTTTCTCTTTCAATATTTTATATCTTCTTTATTGATTTCTTTTGATGACAACCACATCATGTATTTTCCAAGATCATATATAACTTATCTGACACTGTTGTCGAAGTGGTGTGGGAGAGATAGAGGTAGAATGTACTGTAATATTTGTAAAATGATCTTATTAATATTTTATAAAAGAATGCAATAAAAACTACATGTAGTATACAAATATATAGTGAATACAAAATAAAATGAATTACCTTAATAAATGTATGCCAATTGTGTGTTTTTATCCATGGCCCAAATTCACTTTTCTTTGATATGAGATTGTTTATGTTCGTAGAAAATCCTGTGGAAAATTATATTTTTTTTATGACTTCTCTTATAGCATTTCTCTGTTGCTCCGACAATAACCAAGTAAGGGCACTTGTTTCAATCTAGTCTCCATTGTTATTTGGTCGAATGACATTTTTCATTGCATGGTTGGATTCTTCAATGCCACTACAAATTTTGACAATTTTGTCTTTGTCATGCCTTCCATCCAATATTTTCTATAATGTCTCTCTTACATTCTTTCCAATATGCATAGCATCAAACAATTGCATGACTGGGAGTTGCTCATAGTATGACAACCTACTAAATTGTGTAGGATAACTTTTTAGTCCTTTTGGAAGTTGGTGATTGATGCCTTGATGACCTTCATGAGCATAAATTACATCATCAGTAAACAAAACACAATATCAAAATATAAATTTCAAATAAAAACTATTAGATGGGATGAAATTACCTCAATGATTTATTTTATTGTATTCCAACTTCCATAGGTGAGGTGTCATTCTCTGTGACTTTGATGTAGTCTATTCTTTCCCATTGAAAAGATGTTTTTTGGTATTTTGATACTTATGATTTCCATGGAGAAAGTGTCTATGCTCATCGAACGCCCGCTTTCCTAAATTTTTTGAATGATCAGATTTCATCTTTGAACCAAAAACTAGACATGAAAATTTTCCCTTTGTTGGAAGACCTACAAGATCATGTATAATTGGATTAAATATGTTAACTTTATGTTAGCACTATAACATACCAAAAAAGAGGTGTTAAGAAGAGAACATACCACAAAAATGTGTTATCCTAGGGGCATCATGTATTGTCCATACAAGTATTACATGGAATTGTAATTGTCTTTGTCCTATTGGTTTAGAGATGTCATACATAGTGATCCCATTCCATAACACCATCAACTCATCGATAAGGGGCTCAATATATGCATTGATATCTTTAAATTGTTACTTACCTAGTTGAATGAACACAAATATTACATAATTATTATGACCATTTTGATGGATTATTTATCATAAATTAATTTAGATGACTATTAATTTAAAAAATACTTGGAAAAATCATTGCCAACATTATGTGCTCCCTCTTTATGGACATCCAAGGAGGAATGTTATTGTTGATAACAAAAATAGGCCACACTGATTAAATAGATCTCAGCTCTCCAAATGGATTGACACCGTCCACTACCAATGAAAGCTTGAGATTAAAAGGTTCTTCTTTAAAGTGTGGCCAAGTTTCCTCTATTTCCTTAAATGTAAAACCATCTGCAGGCATTCATATAATGTCATCTCAACTTATATTGCGTGCATGGTAATCCATAAATTGTGCCAAGCTATGACACATGAATAATCATTGAATAATGGGAATAAATTGAAGAACCTTGTGAGGTACATTTTTTGTTATTCGATCTGATCAATATCTACTAATATGACAATCAGGGCATTCTATTGCAAATTCATGTTGTTTATGATATATAATATGATCATTCGTACATGCATGTATTGTTTGATACTCCATTCCAATATATTTCTTAATGGTAGATAATTCTCGGTATGAGTGATGTAGAATGTTTGATGGTGGTAACAAACACTCACCTCTTAACCAACGACCCAAAATATAATTTGTTAATATAAATAATATTAATTGCTTCGTGATTCACCCTTTGTTAATTGTAAGGGAATTACAACTAAAAAAAAGAAAAAAGATGACATGCCTTAACATACGTGTCATTGCTATGTTGGATAAACAATTCATAACCTTCAAGTTCACCAACAATAGTACAATGGCAAGAAAAGTTGTTTGGGAGCCTTCGTATAAGGGCTCGCGTGCCTTCTCAAGTATAGGTACATCAAGGTCATCTGCATCAACATCATCATCATGATCTTCTTGATGATCTTGATCATCGTGATCTTCTTCCATGGGATCATTACCTTCTACTTCTATATTCAAACCTCCATGTTCCCTCATTTGGAAATCCACATTCTCTGGATTGTCATGGTCCATAACATGAAACCCAGGGTGGTTGACCTATATCAAAATGATGACCTTAAATTAACCATGACCATGATGTCATCATCAAATCATGTCTTATGTATTTTATAAATTATTGAAATACATACCAATGGATGAAATTTTTTTCCCGCTTCAATGTGACCATGTTGCCTACAATTTTCCTTGGCTATTTTGATTAGATATCTTTGAGTCTTTAAGCCCTTACAAATTTTGCAAGGACAACAACATTTTTCCATCATCTTTTCTTTTAAAGTTAGACCACAATATCTAGAAATTGTCTCCCTATTTTGTTGTGGGTTGATATTGTTAGACATGGTCTTTCTTGAATGGAATGACTCGTTGGTGGAAGAAGGATGATTTGTTTGCAACCTGTAGATACAAATCATCACTGAAACAACCATTTTCTCAACTCTAACATTCTCAACTTAAAGGGACATTTATCATACCATAGAAACCTGATTATTTTTATATGGAATACACCGAGGAGTACCATCAAAAATATTAACCATTTACAATCATGAAAAGTAAACCTAAATCAAATAGCTCATTTTTTTATTAGCATGTGTAGTCTCTGTGTAAATGAAAAATGAAAGAAATATCAAGCTGAAATAAAATAGTGAACAAAATAGTATTCCACATAGAGTGAATGAAATATACCATCAAAAGAAGGTGAGAAAATCCTATCACGAAGCACAGACATAGGAAATAAAAAAGGGACATAAGACAAGAAATAAGAAAAATCATTACGACTATAGAAAAATCATTAAGACTATAATCACAAAAAAAACACTCTTTGTCAACAATGTTCAAAAACATTAGGACTATACAAAAATCATTAATACTATAGAAAATAAAATTCTTGAAATGGACGTTTTAAATGTGTAGTCTCTATGTAAATGAAAAATGAATGAAATATGAAGCTGAAATTAAATAGTGAACAAAAATTCAAATTCAAGGCCTAATTTATCAAGAGCAAAAAAAAATGTGTAACCCCGTGACAATAAAAAAAATCATTAAGATTATAATTAAAAAAAGAAACACTCTTTGTCAACAATGTTCAAAATCATCAGGACTATAGAAAAATAATTAAGACTATATAAAATCAAATTTTAGAAATGAACGGTTCTGATGCTTTGCCATTACAACAATTGAGTATTCATCATTTGGTATTGAGTATTCCATTTAAGTATTCCATTTAAGTATGTCAACAATGTTCAAAATCTTGTCACCAAGCACATACATAGGAAATAAAAAAGGGACAAAGGACAAAAAAATAAGAAAAGTCATTAGGACTATAGAAAAAGCAAGTTCTAGAAATGGACGGTTATGATTTTTTTCCATTATAACAATTGAGAATTCATCATTTGGTACTTCTTGGTGTATTCCATTTAAGTATGTCAGGCACAAAGTATTCCATTTACATTTGAAAAACATGCAGATTTGACCAAGCATTTATGTAAAGGTCAAGGAAGCTAAAACCTTTTTAAAATTGCATTAGGATAGGAACCTAAAACCTTTTGAAAGGTTAAAGATGATGCAAGAAAGATTAAAGTGGTCGAAGTTGACAACTAGTGTCTATGGTTGAAGAAGACAACGTAGTGAAGTACCAAGCAATAAACGTTTAATTCTTCACAAATAGTCACTTCTCTGCTCGTGAAGACACAGTCTGGTGTTTATATTTTTTTTCAAGTATAGCTTAAAAACATTAGAAGTCTTGTGAAGAGTCTTGGTGAGTTTAAGCGCCCTTTTGAAACACTTTAGAAATTTTGAATACATTATTTCTTTGTCAAATAGTCTTGGTCTAATAGAACTCCCAACAATTCTTAAACACACTTTATCTGATATGATAAATTCTTAAACAATTAAGGTTGGAGTAGACATAGTTATCACATAGTTTTTTGTGTGGTACAAGGAAGATTTGGCTAGGTCAAATCTTCCTTTGTGCTAGTAGTCTATAGAATTAGTCATTTATTAAGAATTCATCATATCAGATAATGTAATTTTGACCAGCACGAGAATAGAAGTAAAAAAAAGGTCAAATTTTATACATATATCCCGTCTACCGACACATTTCATTTTATTTTATTTTGGCATAGTCCATGAGTAAAGGAGTGCTGAAGGAGGTAGTATAAGGAGGGAAGCTACACTAGGTTGACACCATGTGCCTATGTGCAAGTAAGTTTGAACCAGTGGTTGAATATCACCGAAGTGCAGACCGGTGAGAAATAAAATCTTCATTTTAAATGTTGACTAATAGATTAATCATATCATTTCTATGTTTAATGTTCCATTTAAATGCATTAAACACAAAAAACAAAATTACAAAACTGAACCAATGGCATGTTTGCAACAAAGGTCTAATAGAACTCCCAACAATTCCTAAACATACTTTATTTGATATGATGAATTCTTAAATAATTATTAAAGAATTCATCATATCACATAAAGTATGTTTAAGAATTGTTGGGACTGGTCGTTTGACATGTATTAAATAGAATAGAATTTTCAGCATATTATTTCTTTGTTGTAAACATGCCATTGGTTTAGTTTTATAATTTATTTTTAGTGTTAAATGCATTTAAAATAATTTTTTGAAATATCAAGATCTTGTCCAAAATCATGTTCAAATATCCATTGACCTAAACCATGATCCTTCCCTCTCACTTCCTTCATTACATAATCACTTTTGGAGTATATTCTAAAGTCCTTGAATCCAAGAAAATGTAAGTCAGTAACACCAAATATATCACTTCAACTCACCAAGAATCTTCACAAGACTTCTAAGTGATATATTTGGTGTTATTGACTTACATTTTCTTGGATTAAAAGATTTTAGAATATAATCCAAAAGTGATTATGTAATGAAGGAAGTGAGAGGGAAGGATCTTGATTTAGGTCAATGGATATTTCAACATGATTTTGGACGAGATCTTTTCATGAGTGGATGGGTGTGGATGGTGGGATGGGGGGTGTATTGGTCAATGTGATCTGCTCATGAATACACAGTCTAGTGTTTATATTATTAAACTTTCTATTCAATGAAACATTGATAGGAAAAGTATTTATTGATTGGTATTATAAGTTTTAATCATTCCATGTACTGATTATATTGTTTTAAAGTCTTAAAATCAAATAATTTCAATCCTTTTACTGACTGTTCTTGTACAGTGCTTGGCATGCAAACAATCTTTATCTTGAAGAACCAATGATTTCCTAGGCTTTGTCAAATAGCTGGCAAGCAATTATGTATTCAATATTTCTAAAGTGCTTCAAAAGGCTTAAACTCACCAAGACTCTTCACCAATACACCCCCCATACCACCATTCACACCCACCCACTCATGTCAAGATCTTGTCCAAAATCATGTTCAAATATCCATTAACCTAAATCGAGATCCTTGCCTCTCACTTCCTTCATTACATAATCACTTTTGCAGTATATTTTGAAGTCCTTGAATCCAAGGAAATATAAGTCAATAACACCAAATATATCACTTAAACTCATTAAAACTCTTCAAAAGACTTCTAAGTGATATATTTGGTATTATTGACTTACATTTTCTTGGATTCAAAGACTTTAGAATATACTCCAAAAGAGATTATGTAATGAAGGAAGTGAGAGGGAAGGATCTTGATTTAGGTCAATGGATATTTCAACATGATTTTGGACAAGATATTGTCATGAGTGCATGGGTGTGGATGGTGGGTGTATTGGTCAATGTGATCTACTCGTGAAGACACAGTCTGGTGTTTATATGATTAAACTCTCTATTCAATGCAACATTGATAGGAAAATAATTCATTGATTGGTATCATAAGTTTTGATCATTCCATGTATTGATTATATTGTTTTGAAGTCTTAAAATCAAAGAACTTCAATCCTTTTATTAAATGTTCTTGTACAGTGCTTGGCGTGCAACAATCTTTGTCTTGAAGAACCGAAGATTTCCTAGGCTCTGTCAAATAGTTGGCAAGCAATGATGTATTAAATATTTCTAAAGTGCTTCAAAAGGCTTAAACTCACCAAGACTCTTCACTAATACACCCCCCATCCCACCATCCACACCCATCCATTCAGTTTTGCTTTGGGATTTGAGTTCTATATATTGTTTTACTTTATGTAATTATTTTTAATGTAATAAAATACCAAGCAATAAACTTTTAATTCATTACAAATAGTCACTTTTCTACTTGTGAAGACACAATCTGGTGTTTATATTATTAAACTCTCTATTAAATGCAACATTGATAGGAAAAGAATTCATTGATTGGTATTATAATTTTTTATCATTCCATGCACTGATTAAATTATTTTGAAGTCTTCAAATTCAAGAATTTCAGTCCTTTTATTGACTATTCATGTACAACGCTTGGCATGCAAACAATCTTTGTTTTGAAGAACCAATGATTTCCTGGGCTCTATGAAATAGTTGGCAAGAAATGATGTTTTCAATATTTCTAAAGTGCTTCAAAAGGCTTAAACTCACCAAGAATATTCACAAGACTTCTAAGTGATATATTTGGTGTTATTGACTTACATTTTCTTGGATTCAAGAACTTTGGAATATTGGCTTACATGGGGGGTGTATTGGTGTAGGGAACCTAGGCCATTTAGACCATCCTTACAAACATTTCGAGGGTTTTTTCCATGTTCAAGACATGATTTTCTATCAAGGACTGAGAGCACATCATTATTTTCTATCTGCAACTAAGGGCACAGAATTAACAGAGGTTTAATTCTAATTTTTTAACAGTTCACAGTTAAACAAAGTTTCATTGGCTTGCGATTGAGTTTTTAATAGCTTTTATTTTTTGCACTTCCATGATATTCAACCATTATTCAACATTTTTTTACAATGAAACCAAAAGTAGCATCAATTTTACCTTAAACCCAGTTGATGAGGAAACAAAGAACCCACCATTAGTTGACTGCTTTGTATCTCTAGAAATGGGATTTGAGGGAGATGTTCTTTGGGGATTTTCTATAGGATGATATTTTGATATTGGATAGGGATGATAGGAGATTTTTTTTGATAGGACAGAGGATGTTTAGTTAAGCTTGAGCGTGGGGTATTCCGAAGGGGAACACAATCATGTAGTTTGAGAACTTATTTTGATATAGCAACAGAAGGGACTAACCAAAGTTACTAGGAACTTGAGGTCATGTCACTAGTGTTGCATGGAAATGGCATGAAAAAGACATGCAAGGATGGCCCCAGCATCACGCATGCACCAAGAAGGAAGCATGGTGGAAATGATACAGGGGAACCCATAAACAAACAACACTTCCCAAGTGCACCAAATAACCCAAAAGATTACCTGTGAACTATGCAAGGGTCATGTCTGACTGACTCTCAGATAGAAAAGATCAAGACCTTGCCCCAAACTCCACCATTCACAGTGCACCATGATATAAAGGATCATAGCGACCATGAGGAGGTGCAACAAGGAAGATCAAGATAAAAGATAAACAAAGAACCAAAAGTACCAAAGAAATAAAAAGTATCTCACAAAGTATTTTTCTATAAAGAGGATGATGGTTGACAATCAATTTGATTGGTCTGATATGAGGAAGGATACATCCTATGAAGATCGATGGTGGATTGATTTAGACTAAGATTCCTGTGACAAGAGACAAGTGAGACATGTTAGCCCATTTTCATGTCATAGCAAGAATCCTCAGAAAATGGCCTACACGTACAAAAAATTTCATGGCCCTAGCCCTTTTCTTTTGGTCTCTGCAGTTATTTTTATGTCTCTAGCCTTGAAACCTTTGCAAAAATTCATAAATCTAGCCATTATAATAAAAAGCCCTAAACTGCCCTGGCTCTGTTCTATTCTTATGTTACTTTTTGGATCACTTAAGTTCTGAAAACCATGTGTGCAAATATTTCATAAGTCTATCTGTGTAGCACCTTTAATTTTCCTAAGTTCTCAGCGCTTAATATTTCCTTAAGCCTAAATTTTGGCAGGTTTATTTTTCCTAAGTCCTGTGCCTTTAGTATTTCCTATATTTCAGCTTTAATTTTTCATGGGCCTAGGCTCTCTGACAACATTTAGATTTGATGGCGGGTGTAAGTTCTCATAGACTTTGTTAGAGGCTTGAGATCATGTGCTGACCATTGATTCTATTAGTCCATTTTCCTATAATTGCAAAACCTTATGAAAATGGCCTATTTTTCTTGCAGGTGTTCTTCAATGCCCTTTGCCCTATGTTCTTCATGTTGTCACCAAGCTCTAGTCCAAACTGCATCCCCTAATTTGCTAAACCCATTAAGTTATTCAATTTCAAGGTCCACGGGAAGCAATCTTTAAAATTTGCCACAATGTCAAAAACCCACAGTATTTTCAAAAGTCCATGATGTTTTTGGTCTATGTGTTTTTTACTCATGTTGTTTTCAACCCTGTGCTCCTTGCTTTTGTGTACTTATCCTTTGGTGTCAAAAACTCTCTGTGTTTTCAATCTTTCTCTATGTCAAAAATGTTGTGTTTTCAACCTTGTTCTTAACTATCCAGGTGCGATGAGTGGTGGGGCCTAGTCTTTGATTTGGTGTTAGTCATTCTTTCTCCAAGTCTTTGGGCAGTTAAACCTTTTATTCAGTGATCTAGTGACTGTCCTATTGCGAGATCTCTTCATGCTTGGCGGTTAGCGGCTGTCATCTGGCTACCTGGCGGGCAGTCTTTTTCTCCTTAGTCATGTGATCGTGGAATGGTGGGTCCTAGTTGGTTTTTGGCTACCTAGTGATAAGCTTTCCTTCTGGCGACCTGGCGACTGGCAATTATCTTTTGGTCTCCCGATTCAGGCGGTTAAGTGGCTAGCATCTAGTGATTTGGTGACTGTGTTATCGTGCAATCTCTTCATCCTGATGGTTAGGTCTCTAACATCTAGCGACTTGGCTGGCGGTTAAGTTTTTCACAGTTGTGTAGTTGCTAAATGCTTGGCGGTTTGTCTCTTCTATGCTTCCAGCATGCTTAAGGTTCGGACCGGATCAATAGTTGCCACAAGTTTGCATGGTGAAGATGCATGAGGTTTATTTCTTGCGCTTTCGTGACAACCGTCTGATCCTCTGAAGGGATGAGGCTTCTTTGGCAGTGGTCCCAAAGGTGATGATGTGGCAGCTTGTGATTGGCCATCGCATGGTCGCATAGCCCAATTTTTGGCTATGCAATCATGCAACAAATTGACACGTGTCTGTGGCAGTGTGTTAGCGATTTGTGCGGTAGGTTCTATTTGCCAAGAAGTTCTTATGTGCCACAGTGATCTGAGTTGGTAGGTTTTCATTCATCCGCATGGTGATGACTTGGCTTGTTAGAGGGGCCCATAGTGGATGACTTTTAATCAACGGTCAGCATATAATCTCAAGGAATATTCTCAACCTTTGAGATCATGCGCCATCCATTGATTTTATTCCATCTTGTTGGGTGGTCTATTATACGCAGTGGGTCCCATGTCAATATCACGAGGCAGTATTCAGTGAATGGCATGGTGACAGATGGCATCACAGTTGTACAGTAAGGATGTGGGGTCCGATGCAATTTTGTGCTCCTGATATAAGTTTAGCAGCCTGACATATTTTCCTTCTTGTTGCTGGTTCATGGGATAGTTTGGTGATGCCCTAGTTCATTTGGCGATTCAGCGAATAGTGGTCGCAGGGTCGGTAGAATTTTTAGTAGAGGAAGGAAGTATTCCATGAATTGGTGAAAGTTCCTTTGTTGCCAATTCGCCAGATGACTTAAGTGGGTGATTTTTAACACGTGCTATCATGTGTTCACGAAATTCAACTGGAGTTAAGTTTTTATTCCGCAACTAAGAAACGCTTTGTCGCCAGTTCGCTAAATGAAACCTGAGGTGCTTGGTGAGTTAAAGATCTAAAACCCGAGAAAGATGAGGCATCTATGGTCAAGACTTAATTGCCGATCTCCGATCGAATCATGACCACTGATGGGCTAGGCACCAAAGATGTAGTCGTTTAGTTTCAAATTTGATTTTTCTGAGGGTTTCTAACGACCAAAAGGACTATTTTTCAATGCTCTATGGACGGATTTGATTTGGTTTGGTTGTGCCTATGGTTGCGAGGTGGTCCAGTGGCCTATGGCTTGATTGCAGAGATTGGTTTTTGTACCTGATGAAGGACAGTCTTGGCTTGAGATGTTTTTGCAGTAAATTTTGTCACCGTTTCTTGCAGGTTGGGTGGGTGAAACCCTAGCCCTAGCTGCCCGTAGCTTGTTGCAACCTATTCTAGGTTTCCAAGGTAGTTAGGGGTATATGTAGTCAAATTTTTGACTTAGAGAGGGTTCTAAAATTTTATCAGTTCCAGTGAAATTTTCTGCTCTGCAGATTTTTTCCTTCTCTCTGCATATAGAGTGTTCCTTTTTCTCCATTGTTGGTTTAGGGAATATAATGCATGTTGTAATAGATTTGTCTTATGCGTGAGAGCTTAATATATTCTTACTATTACTGAGCTATCTCCATTTGAATTTTGAGTCCATTAACCATACATCAAAGGTGTTTGATTTGTTTGCTTGTATTGCCTAAGTGTTTGCAAGTGGTGTTATCTTTGCAGAGGTAACTGGTTCAGGGTTAGTGTTTATGCATGTATGAGCTGAAATATCAAAGGTAGGTCATGCTTATCTTCTAGTGGATGCTGGTTAATGTATTGTCTATTTATGGGTCTCTTCTAAGGGGAGGGTTAAAATCCTTTGATTGGATAATAGCATGCTTGAATGCACAGGTAGGTGTTAAGTTGAGGTTTGGTCATGGGGTGTGATTGATGTTAGGCATCAACACATTGAGCATATTATGTTCTTGTTTCATAGCTATCTCTTGTAGTAGGGTGTTTGACTCTGTGGCCCATTGGAGAAGGCACTGGTCTATCAGAGAATTAGGGCATCTCAGGGGACCTTTCAATCCATTTTAAAATCATTTCCTTTCAGTTCCACCCTTTCCCTTTCATGTTGTCAAGATAGGTGTCTAGATTTCAATCTCATTCCATGCATGTTGGGCTATTGCATGAGATATTGGCTTTATTTGAGGTACAAGATACCTAGGAGATTGATTGCTATTCCATAATAAACTATCTGTAGGCCTTTAGTTTTGTCATGAGGTGTCTTGAGTGTGCAGACAAGGCAATACCCACTTGAGTGAATGTGGAGCTCAAAGTGTAGAAGGATCTCTCTTTGATCCTTGTCAGTTGGCCCTTTTTCCTGTCTGATTTGGAGTGTTGATTGAATGTGACACTAGCCCTGTCAATCCTAAAGCCAAGCTGACCTTTGGGGAAAAAGATCACCAACAAAATGGGCAACTCTGCTGGGGAGAATATGAAGAAAGCCTATTAAGGAGCTCTGGTTATGGTTCTATTGTAAAGTCAAAATCTTATTGACCAGATTGGTTTGGCCCATCCGAGTCACCAACAAGATGGTGACTCTGCTAGGGAAGAAGTAAATGATAGCAAGCTTCCTTGCTTGGCTCGATCATCCCAGAGTCTTGTTGTTTTCAGTTTGGGGAAGAGTTTCATTTGCTTTCCAATCTGAGAATTGCTTTGCAGATTTGTAGTGTGTTACCTAGATTTGTTGATTGATTTACATGTGGCTTTGCTATGGGAATGCTCAGAGTCTTTTGAAGTTTCAAGATAGATCAATAAGTTTGTGTCCTCTGAAGAGAGGTGGTGACTCTATGCTAAAGAACCTGAGTTGTGCAATTTTGTTAGGACTGCATTTAGTTGAGAAGAGGGTAGCAGCATTCAGGAGGTGTTCTAGGTATTTCTCCTTTCTCTAAGTGTGTAATGGTTTCAAAAGAGTTTTCAAATTAAGTCTCAAGAATTTCAATGGTAAATGGTTTTACTCCTTTATAAAGATTTGTTAAGTCATGGGTGTTAAAGGAAATTCTTTCTTAAGAGGTTACCTGGCTATGAATTTTGTTGGTATACCTGGTTACCCAAACTCCATTCCCCTAAATGTTGTAAAAGTTTTACTGAAGTTTAGTGGGGAAAATTTTGAGTCTGCCTATCAACATGCTAGAAAATTTTCAAATCTGATGTGTGACTATGGTGTTGAGCATGAAGATGTGATAATGAGATTATTCATTTGGTCATTGAGAGGAGATACAAGGGATTGGCTCTCATGTTTGTTGGATAATGACATCTCTTCATGGAAAGATTTAGTTGCAAGTTTCTTAGTCCGATTTGCTGAAAAGATAAATGACTTTGACATGCTTAAGGCCCTTGTGGATATACAAATGGAGGAAGGTGAGTTGGTTCCTAGTTTCAATGCTAGATTTATCAAGACATGGGAAAATATCCCTGGGAAGTGCAGGCCAAGAAATGATATCTATTTGGTCATCTACTTGAATGATTTTGATAAGAATTTCAATTTTGACTTAAAAAATAAGGAACCACTAAATTTGTATCAGGCTTTTTAGTTTGCAATGGATATTGAATCTAATTGGAGATATCATGTTGTAAGAAGACCACATGTTGCTGCTGATTATAACTCTCAGAATGTGGTAGATAATAGGAAAAGGGATGCACTGAAAGGTTTAGAGCCATATCAGCATATTCTTGTCCCTGTTAGTGATGTGCCTCAGTTTTCTAGGTAGGATATGATCCATGATCATGTAGAGGAAAGTAACTTACAGTCACATCTTGCATCACTTGAAGAAGAAGATTGCTTTGTAACTGAAGCTTGTGTGGATGATGAACTTATTGCTAATGTATATCCAATTGAAACTCAATATGATGAAAGATTGTATGCATGGCATTTGTAGTGAATTGAGGAGCTGGAGTTAGCTCTTGCCATTAATGATAAGAAACTTGAAGAACTAGAGATGTGTAGAGCCATGGACAGAGAAATTGCTCAGTCCAATGAATGTGTACCTTCAGATTATGACAATGAACTGGATAGCTATCTTTCAGAAGAGTGTTATGCTGAAAGTGTATCAGATGAAGGTATGATTAGTAGTGTTTGTAATTAGTCTTTTGCTGATGATGAATGTTCATCTGATGAGGTGGGTAGTTCTAGTTTGAATAATGATAGCCGGGTACCATTTTTGCATGAATTAAATGAAGATAGGTGGTATCAGTGTGAATATAATTCTTTTGATACTGATCATGAGTCTACAAGTGTGATGAATTTGAACCAGCAAGGGTTTGTTGATGAACATCACTCGAGTTGTGAATCTGAAGGTAAGTTTCTTTTTGAAGATAAGAACATGTATGGAGATGTTAGTATGATCCCACTTTCAGATTTATATGTGCCAGTAATTGAAGGTTTTTCAGTGGAGACCTATGGAGATATGGAAGAAGAAATTAATATTTTAATTCAACTGGATAAGGAAGAGCTAGATTGTAAAGTGAATGTAAATAATGCTTATCCGATTGATTCAATTTCCAGGGCTGCATTGGAAAGTGAAGAGGAAAGAGGAAGTGATTTTCCTCTTGAAATGTGTTTTTCAGATTTGGAAATAGTGAGGAGTTATGATGTTTTGAAAATGCACTGCACTATGTTTCGAGAGCTATTTCAGCTAGAATATCTCTGTTTCCAACTGGACCTGGCTAGTGATGAAAAGGATGTCTATGATAGTTTGCTAGTTTCCGATGAGTTTGAGGACATGCCTTGCTATGAAAGTTTTTCTTTTCATAGTTGCTGTAGTAATTATTTGTAGGGTGCTGATAATGCTTCTGAGTTGGATGAATGTGAGTATGAGGATTTTAATTTTGAATTGAGTTCAAGTGCTGAACATGGTGATAAAGATGATGTTAATTCTCAGTTGGTAAGTGTACTCACATTTCATGATGATCAGCCTTACATTAGCTTGCAAGATGTAATGGGAAGAGGTTACAAACTTTTGCTGCAAGCTAATCTTATTCTTGATTTTGATGAGTGTATGTGTGAGGTAGTCTGGTATGACAAGATAGATTTTGATAATCATACACTTGGCAAAGATGAATACACTTATTGCATTCTTGAGGAGTTTCTTGTCAAGAGTTTTCATGAGTTTGACCATGTACATGAAAGGGAAAATTCCAGGGTCATCTCTATGCAGAGGGATGAAGACCAATTATTTGATAGAGGTAAATGATTGGCATGATTTAGTAGTTTTAATTATGTAAATGTTTGTACAGTTGTTTTTCTTCAGCAGTAGTGGTAGTCAAAATAAAGAGCCAGCTTTCGAGAGCCTTGGAGTTTTGGCTTTTGAGATTTTTTAGAGTGATAAGGAATGTGATTATGGACTGGTCTATTTTCCCTAGAGATCTGGATCCTTGCTATGCCTATAGGAGGCATACATCCCCAACTAGAGCCACTATTAGTCCATTTTCCTGTCATTGCAAAACCTTATGAAAATGGCCTATTTTTCTTGCAGGTGTTCTTCAATGCCCTTTTCCCTATGTTCTTCATGTTGTCACCAAGCTCTGGTCCAAACTGCATCCCCTAATTCACTAAACCCATTAAGTTATTCAAATTCAAGGTCCGCGAGAAGCAATCTTTAAAATTTTCCACAGTGTCAAAAACCCACAGTATTTTCAAAAGTCCATGATTTTTTTGGTCTGTGTGTTTTTGACCTGCGTTATTTTCAACCCTGTGCTCCCTGCTTTTGTGCACTTATCCTTTGGCGTCGAAAACTATTTGTGTTTTCGATCTTTCTCTATGTTGAAAATGTTGTGTTTTCAACCTTGTTCTTAACTACATAGGTGCGATGAGTGGTGGGGCCCAGTCTTTGATTTGGTGTTAGTCATGCTTTCTCTAGGTCTCCAGGTGGTTACACCTTTTATTCATCGATCTGGCAACTGTGCTATCGTGAGATCTCTTCATGCTTGGCGGTTACCGGCTGGCATCTAGCGACTTGGCAGGCAGTCTTTTTCTCCTTAGTCACGTGATCGCAGAATGGTGGGTCCCAGTTGGTTTTCGGCTGCCTGGCGATAAGCTTTCCTTCTGGCGACCTAGCGACTGGTAGTTATCTTTTGGTCTCCCGATTCTGGTGGTTAAGCGACTAGCATCTAGCGATCTGGTGACTGTGTTGTCGTGCAATCTCTTCATCCTGACGGTTAGGTCTCTAACATTTGGTGACTTGGCTGGCAGTTAAGTTTTCCACAGTCACGTATTCACTAAATGCTTGGTAGTTTATCTCTTCTATGCTTCCAGCATGGTTAAGGTTCGGACAGGATCAACGATTGCCGCAAGTTTGCATGGTGAAGATGCACGAGGTTTATTTCTTGCGCTTTCGGGACAACCGTCTGATCCTTCAAAGGGATGAGGCTTCTTTGGCAGTGGTCCAAAAGGTGATGATGTGGCAGCTTCTGATTGGCTGTCGCATGGTCGCATAGCCCATTTTTTGGCTATGCGATCATGCGATAGATTGACACGTGTCTGTGGTCGTGTGTTGGTGATTTGTGCACTGGGTCCTATTTGCCAAGAAGTTCTTATGTGCCACGGTGATCTAAGTTGGAAGGTTTTCATTCATCCATGTGGTGATGACTTGGCTTGTCAGAGGGGCCCGCAGTGGATGATTTTTAATCAACGGTTGGCGTATAATCTCAAGGAATATTCTCAACCTTTGAGATCATGCGCCATCCATTGATTTTATTCCATCTTGCCGAGTCATTTGTTGTCCACAATGGGTCCCATGTCAGTATGACGGGGTGGTATTCAACAAATGGTGTGGTGACAGATGGCATCATAGTTGTGGAGTAAGGATGTGGGGTCCGATGCAGTTTGGTGGTCCTGATATAAGTTTAGCGGCCTGACATATTTTTCTTCTTGTCGCTAGTTCATAGGATAGTTTGGTGATGCCCTAGTTCATTTGGTGATTCAGTGAATAGTGGTCGTAGGGTCGCTAGAATTTTTAGCAGAGGCAAGAAGTATTCCGTGAATTGCTGAAAGTTTCTTTATCACCAATTCGCTAGATGACTTAAGTGGGTGACTTTTAACACATGTTGTCGTGTGTTCGCAGAATTCAACTTGAGTTAAGTTTTTCATTCCGTGACTAAGAAATGCTTTGTCACCAGTTCGTTGAATGAAACTTGAGGTGCTTGGTGAGTTAAAGATCTGAAGCTTGGGAAAGATGAGGCATCTACGGTCAGGACATAATTATAGATCTCCAATCGAATCGTGACCGTTGATGGGCTAGGTGCCAAAGATGTAGCTGTTTGGTTTCAAATTTGATTTTTCTGAGGGTTTCCAGCAACCAGAAGGACTATTTTTCAATGCTCTGCAGCCGGATTTCATTTGGTTTGGTGGAGCCTGTGGTTGCGAGGTTGTCCAGTGGCCTGTGGCTTGATTATAGAGATTGGTTTTTGTACCCGGTGAAGGACGGTCTTGGCTCAAGATGTTTTTGCAGTAAATTTTATGACCATTTCTTGCAGGTTGGGTGGGTGAAACCCTAGCCCTAGCTGCCCATAGCTTGTTGCAACCTATTCTGGGTTTCCAAGGCAGCTAGGGGTATATGTAGTCAAATTTTTGACTTAGAGAGGGTTCTGAAATTTTATTAGTTCCAATGAAAGTTTCTGCTTTGCAGATTTTCTCCTTCTCTCTGCATATAGAGTGTTCCTTTTTCTCCATTGTTGGTTCAGGGAATATAATGCATGTTGTAATAGATTTGTCTTATGTGTGAGAGCTTAATATATTCTTACTATTACTGAGCTATCTCCATTTGAATTCTGAGTCCATTAATCATACATCAAAGGTGTTTGATTTTTTTGCTTGTATTTCCTAAGTGTTTGCAAGTGGAGTTATCTTTGTAGAGGTAACTGGTTCAGGGTTAGTGTTTATGCATGTATGAGCTAAAATATCAAAGATAGGTCATGCTTGTCTTCCAGTGGATGCTGGTTAATGTATTATCTATTTATGGGTCTCTTCTAAGGGGAGGGTTAAAATCCTTTGATTGGATAATAGCATGCTTGAATGCACAAGTGGGTGTTAAGTTGAGGTTTGGTCATGGTGTGTGATTGATGTTAGACATGAACACATTGAGTATATTGTGTTCTTGTTTCATAGTTGTCTCTTGTAGTAGGGTGTTTGACTCTATGGCCCATTGGAGAAGGCACTGGTCTATCAGAGACTTAGGGCATTTCAGGGGATCTTTCAATCCATTTTAAAATCATTTCCTTTCAGTTCCACCCTTTCCCTTTCATGTTGTCAGGATAGGTGTTTGGCTTTCAATCTCATTCCATGCATGTTGGGCTATTGCATGAGATATTGGCTTTATTTGAGGTATAGGATACTTAGGAGATTGATTGCTATTCCACAATAAACTATCTGTAGGCCTTTAGTTTTGTCATGAGGTGTTTTGAGTGTGCAGACAAGGCAATACCCACCTGAGTGAATGTGGAGCTCAAAGTGTAAAAGGATCTCTCTTTGATCCTTGTCAGTTGGCCTTTTTTCCTGTCTGATTTGGAGTGTTGATTGAATGTGACACTAGCCCTGTCAATCCTAAAGCCAAGCTAACCTTTGGGGAAAAAGATCACCAACAGATTCCTCCATGATTGTAGCATTTAAAACAGAGTGGGTCTACTGCCACATAAGCATAAATGGCATTTCCCTATTGGCTGAAGGAAATAATGAAGTGGCAGGGTTGTTAGAATGAACAAATAAAAATTGTGTCCGCTTGCCAAATTTTGTGATGTGGTAGTCTCTCATTTTTTGAAGTATCCTATGTAGCATAGTGGGGTCAGGCTTTACATCATCAGCAACAGATTCCAGATCGACAATTGGTGTATAAGCCCATAAAATCTTTTAAGCCTTTCAGATCATGCACCAGCTGTCCGATTATCTAGGTGTTCAAGTCAGCATAAATGGTGGGTCCAAAATGACACATAGGTATAATTGACAGTTTTTGATTGGTCCACAAGGTAATGACTAGGTGGTTGTCAGTGTGACCTAAATTTTTGACTTGTCAAAGGGTCCTGACACATGTAGAAGATCAACGACGAGCATAACTTCTCATGGGATGTGTCAGAGGTTTGAGATCTTACACCGACCGTCAATTTCACCTTTTTCAAAAGTGATAAAGTAAGGCGGGTCCACTACTATGTATAATCAATTTGGTGGCTTTTGATTGGTCAATGTGGATGATATTGCAAGGTGGGACCATTGTCAGAAAGACTTGTGATGGGGACTAAATCTATGGTTGGTGTAAGTTCTCATGGATTGTGTCAAAGCCATGAGATCTTACGCCCGCCATCCAATTCGAAGGATTAGGTAGGTGGGTCTTGTGTCAGTGATGAGTGGGTAGTAGTAGTGAATAACATGATGACAAGTGGCACAAAGTGGGCCCAGGCGAGATCTAAAGTTTGGAAGTTCGGATAAATGAGGTTAGCGGTGCTAACAAAGTTCATAAGATTCACTCATTCACTGAGTAAAATGGTAGTGTTCCAAGTTGACTGGTGATTCAGCAAACAAGCTTTCACATAATCACTAAACTAAATGGCAAAGAGGTAAATTTTTCTATGAACTGGTGAAAACCTTCAGTCGCTAGTTTTCTAAATGTGACCGGGTTAAAGTAAGAAATAAACCTGCAAAAAAGAAGGATCTAGCAGTCAGGACATAAAGTTGATCCAAGTTTAAATATGGACTGCCGATTCACTGCTGGTGCCATGGAAGTGATTGTTACTACCAGAATTTAAATTTTTAAAGGTTTTATTGATAGAAAGGACAGGAATTCAATTTCTAAGTCGTTGGAGTTGGTGGATAAAGACTTTTAGACTATTGTAGAGTAGTCTAGAGTTTCATGATTGATTACAGAGAGGTTCGTGTCATAAAGGATTGGGTTTTCTTGCTCAAGGCATGTTGCAAGTGTACAATTAGATTGATATTCATGATAAATTCATGGTCTTCAGTACAATTTCAGAGATTCATCATAAATGAAGATCAATCTGGTGTCTGATTGTTCTGATTACTTGGTTCTCCCTCCAATGCAGTAAATTCTTGATTCATTCATTTGGTGTGGTGGGTGAAACCCTAACCCTAGTCATCTGAAGCTTGTTGCATCCTATCTTTGGGATTCCAAGATGACTAGGGGGTATATATGGCTATATTTTTGACTTGGTGGGGGTTCCATAATTTTTTTGGGGGGTTCCACAAATTTTGGATGTCCATTATTCTGGTTCCATGAAGGGTCCTTTTCCTGTAGATATTTTCCTTTTCTCTACATACAGGGTGTTCTTTCTTCCTTTGTTGGTTCAAAGAATATAATGCATATTGTAATTGATTTGTCTTATGTATGAGGACTCAATTTACCATTTGTGCTTATGTGGCAGTGGACCCACTCTATTTTAAATGCTGCAACCATGGTGGAATCAATGGTCGGCGCATGATCTCAAGCCTCTAACAAACTCTATGAGAACTTATGCCTGCCATCAAATCTAAATGCTATCACAAAGTCTATTCCCATGAAAAATTAAAGCCAAAATATAGGAAATACTAAAGGCACAAGACTTAGGAAAAATAAACCCGCCAAAGTTTAGGCTTAAGGAAATATTAAGCGCTAAGAACTTAGGAAAATTTGAGGTGCTAGCTGGATAGCCTTATGAAATATTTGCACACATGGGTTTTGAGAACTTAAGTGATCCAAAAAGTAACATAAAAATAGAACAGGGCTAGGGCAGTTTAGGGATTTTTATTATAACGACTAGATTTATGAATTTTTGCAAGGGTTTCAAGGCCAAAGACATAAAAATAACTGTAGAGACCAGAAGAAAAGGGCTAGAGCCATGAAATTTTTTGCAGGTGTAGGCCATTTTCTGAGGATTCTTTCTAGTCAACTGTTACCAAGCTATTTCCATTTGAATTATGAATTCATTAATCATACAGCAAGGGTGTTTGATTTTTCTGTTTGCATTTCCTATGTGTTTGCAAGTGGAGTTGTCTTTGCAGAGATAACTGGTTTAGGATTAGTTTTCATGTATGTATGAGCTGAGGTGTCAAAGATATGTCATGCTCATCTTCCAGTGGATGCTAATTAATGTATTATCTTTCTATAGGTCTCTTCTAAGAGGAGGGTTAAAATCCTTTGGATGGGTAATAATACTTGGATACATAGGTGGGTTATTGAAGTGAGCTTTGGTCATGGTGTGTGATTGATGTTAGGCATCAACACATTGAATTTGTTGCTTTCTTGTTTCATAGCTGTCTATTGCAATAGGGTATTTGACTTTGTGGCCCATTGGACAAGGCACTAGTCTATGAGGGACTTAGGTATCTCAGGGGACCTTTCAAACCCATCTTTAAATCATTTACATTCAGTTCCACCCTTTCCCTTTCATGTTGTTAGCATAGGTCTCTGGTTTTCATACCCATTCTATGCAAGTAGGGCTATTGCATGAGATCTTGGTTTCATTAAGGTACAAGATACCTATAGGGGTTTGAGAACCATTCCATAGTCAATTACCTATAGGCCTGTAGTGTGATTCAAGTTGTATGTGTGTGAAGATGAGGTATACCCACCTGAGTGATCTGGAGCTCAAAGTGTAGAAGGATCTCTCTTTGATCCTTTTCAATTGGCCTTTTTCCTTGTCAGATTTGGCATGTTGAGTGAATGTGACACTAGCCCTGTCAATCCTAATGCCAATCTGACCTTTGGGAAAAAGCACACCAACAAGACACTCAAACCTCGAAGGGACTAAGGGATGGTTGCTAAAGTGCTAGCTAGATAGGGACATGGGTCATGATGATGCAAGGACTAACCGACACGAAGGATGGGACCTAAAGAAACATATGTACAAATGAGCCTAGGTGGGGACATGAGTGACGCTATGTTCAAGACACAAACTAAAATATGTAAAAGGGATTAGGGAGGAAGGCTATGATGCAAAGATGGACATGATGATGCCCCAATTGATATGGAAAGTCAAGGTGGACTGATTATGGTAAGGGTGATGATGGATTGGGAATGATGCATTGAAATGATGATGATTGGATTGAGATCAAGGCTTGCAACAAGAAAGAAGGATGTGATTGGATGGGTTGATTGATGTTTGGGTTTGGATAGCTTAGAGGATATGGATAGGATTTGCATATGATGGTAGATTGCTACTAGCATTGAGATATGAATGGATGACATTGGATTGCATGGGGGGTAGCCTAGAGCTAGATATCAATAACAAGGGAAGTACCAGGTGATGGAAAGATGGAGAAAATGTTGATGGATAGGGATGGAGGAAGTGTTGAGGGATTTGTAGAGAGGAATACTTGGGGATTGGATGGAGACATCATGTGGGGATGTTGATAGAGAAATTGCTGAGGGATTGGATGAAGGTATCGCTTGGAGGTGTGGATAGAGGAATTGCTGAGGGATGTATGTTTTGGAAGGATTTGGAGGAAAATTCTTAGGGATTGATGCTAGAAGGACTGCTAAGGGATTTGGATGGGAGGATTGGAGGAAGATAAGGATTTTGTATTAGAGGAAGATATATATTTGGAGGATAAAGATGGGAAGATATGAACGGACAAGGAGATGAAAGGAATATATATGTGATAAGGTCTCCAAGGAATATATCATGAAGGAATAAGATGCCCCTACTTATGATAGTTCATGTATTGAGAGGCACTAGGAGGGGGTATGATAGGATAGAAGATAAGACAATAATGGGATAAGGAAGGTAGATGGAAGCATGGGAATAGTAGGTGGATAAGGGGAATGGATGGAAGGAAATGGATGGAAGATAAGTTGATAGGAAGGATGGATGGATAGAGGATAGGTGTGCTAAAAGCATGTATACTTGGTGGTCTTTATTCCCGTATCCAGATCCGAAGGAGGATGAAGGAGGTGAGAGACAAATGGGATGGAGTAGATGTTGGATAGGATGTGCTGGAATGAAAATTGCCCATAGTCATGGAGTGGATCTGGATGGAGGGATTATGCATGACGCATATTTTCTAGGTTTTCATCATGGTACTTGTCCAAGGCACTTGAATTCCTAAATTTTCACAATTGGATGAATGATTTTCTATATCTTTTCTTTTTCTTTTTTGATATTTTTCTTGATTTTTCCAATTTTTATGGATTTTCTGATTTTGTTGTTGACTCTTTGCTAATTTGTCACTGATATTGGAATTTGTTACTAACTTTCTCTGACTTTCTAATTTTTTCACTGACCTTCTAATTCATCTAGATGTTGGTACAACTTTGTTAGGATGGATGGATTATGCAAAGGCATGGATTGGATGGGAGATATGGTGGTAGAAGGTGTTTGGATGGAAGGATGGAAATTGGTCATGATAGGAAGATGATGTCAGGACCAACATTGGCAAATGTTGTGAGGAAAGTGGATAAAGTGCATGGGTTGTGGAAGATAGGTGTGGATAGGACAAAGGATTTGTGCTAGGATATTTTGGGACACAGGGACCCAAAATAGATTTAGGAGATGGAGGAGAAGATTGAGTTGCTAGAGTGTTAGCAACTTTGGATGCCATTGTGGATATTGCTATTAGATGCATTGCATCTTTTTGCTTTGGGATCCACATCATCTTTGCTTTAGCTTTGGTGGGCCTTTGTGGCCATTGGGATGCATTGGATTTTTCTTTTTCTTTGATGGGCCTTTGTGGCCATTGGGATGTTGTGTATTGCTTGATTGGTTTTTTCTTTGCTTGATCATGTCATTTAGAGTGGACATGGAAATCCTTATATTTTTTGTGGATAGTTGCCTTTATGCAGTTTTGAGTCAGCATCCAAATTGCAAGGAGCATTGGAATGAATATGTGAAGGTTGATAGGATGGATGAGATATGGATGGAGAGATGGAAGGAGATTGGCAGATAGTAGATGCGGGGTTGTTCCTTTATTGGTCCTGACTAGGAATGTATGGGATGGGACCTCTATGGTGGATGAAGGATTGAGTAGGATAAGGAATGAGTAGGATTGAGTAGGATAGAAGATGAAGGAGGAATGTGATAGGTTATTTTGGATTGTAATGATGGAGGAGGAGGAATGTCATTGTAGGCTTTGGGGGGACAATGGGAAGATGCAGTTTTTGTTTTGGAAGGATGTTTGAATTTGGATTTAGTTGTACCAACATTTCTGGAGGAAGTGCCTTCTTCAGATGTATGCCCAATACCACATGATTTTGGATGTTTCTTATCCTATATGGGCTCTAGATTTCCTTGTTCATGAGCACCTAGGCCTTTACCTTGATAATTCCATTTCTTGAGCATTTTATCCAAGCAAGGATACTTCTAACTTGGGGAATAAGATAAATTTCTAGTATTAGGTGTCATGGTGGAAGATATGAAACTTATTTCTTATTCTTCAAGTGGGCTGCCATTGACAAATGTAAGTGGACCAAGGGAATAGAGTAATGGTGGTGGGATAGCTATTAGAGGATCATGAAGTGGAAGGGATGGGATGATATGATCTTGACTAGGATCGGGGGATGGTAATGGATCTTGAGATGGAGGAGTGGATGTGAGAAATGGATCATGTAATAGAGAAAGTGAAGGGATGGGATCTTGACTTAGTTCAATGGATGATTCAAAATGATTTTGGACAAGATCTTCACTAGATTGGATGGGTGTGGGTAGAGTGATGGGGAATGTACATATGTAATCTTTAGATCAGATAGATGAAAGGATGGGAGATTCTCCAATTGTGATTACAGGAAGAAGAGAAAACTCCTCAAATGATATGGATGAAAGGGTGGGAGATTCTGCAATTGTGATGGTAGGAAGAGGGGTGAAATCATGAGGCTCATTGGATCTAGCTTGGAAATGCTTTGAGGAGAAGAAGTCGATGGGGAATGGGTGGACTCAATGCATGGGAATGACTCAATGATGTTAGGAGATGGAAGAGGATCAATAAGTGGGTTATATGGAGGAAGGATAGTTGATGGGAGAGGTGGATGGGCTCCATTAGTGATGGATTCACATGAAGGATTGAGATGACATAACTTTTCAGCTTTAGGAGATGGATTTTTTGTTGGCTTCCTTGTGAAACTCCTTGGAGACTTTCGCAATGAAGGTTGAGGGGAAGGATTGGAGTGTGTAGAATATGGACAACTAGGATAGTCCACACATGCAGGTGGGATAGTGGATTGTGAGCTTGGTTGAGGGGATGACTGTGCATAAAAGGAGATGGAGGATGGCATGACTAGATAGTTCACATAAGTGGACATGGAGGGAGCCTGTGAACTAGATTGACTAACTGGTGAAGTAGGAGTGATTGATTGAGGCATGGGATATGAAGTGGGTGGAGGGATGCATATTTCTTGTAGAAGAGGATTCATGGTAATGTAGGTAGGAATGGAAGATGGTAGATTGAGATTGGATGGAGGAGATGGAGGAGAAAGGTAGGATAGGTTGGAAGGTGGATTAGCAATACTATGGGGATTATGGTGTTGGATTGGAAGACTAGGAACTTGATTTTGAAAATGGGTTGGAGGATAAGGAGATGGATGATTAGGATTAGGATGTGGGGGATAAGTGGGTAAAATATAGGAAGAAGGTGTGGATAATGGGTTTCCCTTGTCAAAGGTATGATAAGGAGTACTAGTCTATATGTATGGAGAATTGGTGGGGTAGTTTGAAGGGATGATTGGATTCTGAGGGATTTTTTCAGAAAGCTTGATAAGGTTTTCAAAGTATTCATCATGATCAACAAGACTATCATCATCATTGCAATAGGATAAAGTGGGAGAAAAGGTAAGATGACTGAACTCATCATAAAGAAATTGGGACAGGATGATTTATAGATGAGTTGGATGGGGATGAAGGGTGAGGATGGAAGGAAAGCTAAAGCTCAGATTAGGATGGCTAATAAGCTCAGATTGAGATTTGGATCAAGCTCTAGATAGGAGGAAAGGATGACTCTAAAGAGGATGGAAAGGGGATGAGAAATGACCAAGATGACTATGATTAGGAGACTAGGATGATAGGATTTTGGAGGCTTGGGTGACTTCTAGAATGGAGGATTAGACTAACATGGAAAATGATTTGTTTGTAGAAATTTTTGATTGTGTATGTTCAACAGATGTTTTCAATAGTTTTATAACTTTGAAAACATGCACAACCAATTTCTACCTATAAGATAGGCTAGTATCACAACCTTTTCCCACAACTTGGTATCCCAAAAGAGGAATACAAATAGTGAGTAATCTTCAGGTGACCTAGGAAAACACTTGGGTCAGTCCTTGCACAAAGATTATGATAATTTTAGGAGTAGATTGGGTGGGCCTCTGATTAATGGCCTTTAGTAAGATCCACAATGTTGCCCCAATCAGTTTGTACACACTTGACTCACTTAAGAGCCTAGTTTACCATGCTGAAATCATAGGGGTATTCACCTACCTTAGGCTACCATCAACATGCCTCTCCTAAGCTTGAGGGGATAAGGCGAGAGTTTTATCAACACCTTATTTCTATATCAATCGGGGAATTACCGGTTTGAGGTCATTCTCTAAAGAGGAAGCACTTCTCTCTAGACAAGCCTTGCTAGAAGTGTTGTCAATTAGACTTGATCTTTCTCTTCACCCAAGGTCCATAATGGTGAGGGGAGAGGATATAGATACAAGTGGATTGATTCTACATCACTTACAAGGTTTTGCAAAGAATTTAAAAAGCTCTAAGAAAGTGTTGAAAAACACTCCTTCAAACACGCTTAAGAAGTATTCATTTCCAAATTAAACCTAGTTTAGGTTAAGTTTTTTCTATTCTACAACATCAAACACTCATTTTTAACATGCAAGGTTCTTTGAAACGTAAATGACAATGCTTGAATAAAAGGAAATTGCTTTGTGAAAATAAGAAAAGTGTTATTCCCTTTAGCATTCAAGACTTTGTTTCATTCTTTTTAAGAAACAATTCAAAGTGTTTTGATTGCAATTTGATTCTCCCTTAGGCATTCAAGGCTGAGTTGGATTGATTTTTAAGCACCCAAAAGAGATGTGTTTGATTGTTCTTTGTAGCCTTTGGTTTTAAAACCCAAATCAAAAAGTGAGGTGTTGTGTAGGTATACAATGTTCTTTTTAGTGCACCAAAGGAAAAAATGTGTTAATTTTTTTTTTTGTAAGACTTTTTTCTTTTTACCTGCATTCCCGAAAATTCAACCTACATTGCGGGAATGAAGGCAAAAAATTTCAAGATTTTTTTTTTTTATAATAATTTTTTTAAATTTTTTAAATTTTTATTTTTACCCGCGTTGCCACGAAGTCAAACTGTGTTCTCGCATTGTAGGAATGAAGGCAAAAAATTTCAAGACTTTTTTTTTTACAAAAGTCCACAAGCAATCCTGCCTAGTGAAATAGCATTCCCACGTTATGGGAATGCGATCCTATAAAAAGGGTACGGAGAACCGATTGGTGAACTGAGACAAAGAGTAGAAAAAGATAGAAGATCATGAGTTTCTTTATGGGAATGTGTTCATGCAGTCCATACAAGCGTTCCTGCAACCAAACATGCGTTCCTGCAATAGAACCTGCATTCCCACAAAATTTTGTGATTTTTAAAATCGTCACTGTGTAAAATCTAAGAGTGGGAATGCCTATGCAAATGTGTCTTCTTCGGCCTCCAACCTGCAAAATTCCAAAAAAAATCCTTGCAAAGACTCAAACAACAAAAAACCTTAGTATTTGGGTTAGTTTTGCAAATAAAAAATGAAAAAGATGAAGAAAAATGATCCTTGAAGTGGGTCCCACTGGGTGTGCCAAAATGTAATACCTAAAATGTAGTATTAAGGAATGAAAAGCAATCTACACATTCAACAAAAAAAAACTAGATAAACACTTAAGATTAGACCAAAGAAAGCTTAAACTAAAAACTCAAAAGTGATGCAAACCTTCCTTGTTGAATATATGTTGTCCAAATGATAGAATATTTGTGCTCAAATGTTAATGTTCAAGCTTCAATGGAGATTTTGGCATTATAATGGTAGCTTGGTAGTTTTCAGGCTCTCAAGCTAGCATCATAACCTTGCATAAAAGATGGATGAAAATGAAGGAGAAAGAGGCTGAATATAAAGGCAAATAGAGGATGAATGGATGGTCAAGATGCAAACTTGAGGAAGGGTTGAGATGCATCCAAGAGATAGCACATGGATTGTGCTTTCTCAAATGCATAGCATTGTGACAAATGTCACAATGAGGAAGGATGAGAGGGGAGGCCAAATCCTTCAGGAATGTGACGACTTTGGAAGGTGTGAGAGGGGACAAGTGTGTAAGAGATGTGTAAGAGACTTTATGATTTGGCATTGGAGGATGTGGTGATAGTGACATGAGGGTTGACTTGAGATGGTTTAGCATTTCTTAATCCTTGGATTATGATTGTGCAAATGTTTAAGGGGTGAATAGCTTTGGATTAGAGGATAAGTGGAGGATTAGAGGGATGTGATGGGAGGAGAGAGAATGAGTGGAGGGTTAAAGTAGCTAAGCATGGGTTATTTAGCTAATAAAGGAAGATTAGCATGATGTTTAGAATTAAATATTTTATTTAATTCCAAGTGGGAGGAAAAAAGGGGTTTATGAATTAATTTAAATAGATAAGTATATCCATTTAAATTAATAGAAGAATAGGGATTTAATTAATTATCAGACTATGGGTTTGTCATTAGATAATTAACTGGACTATAGTTAATTAATTAAATTAATTAACTAGGGGATGACAGATTAATTAAATAATAATATTTAATTAATAAGATGTCCTAGGAGAAGACTAAATAAAATTACTAAACGATGTAATCAAATTTAGGTGTCTACAAGTCTTAATGATTTTTCTTCTGTCCTAACGTTTGTTTCTCTTGACAAATTAGGTCTTGAATTTGAATTTGTGTTCACTATTTTATTTCAACATGATATTTCATTCATTTTTCATATACACAGAGACTACACATGCTAATAAAAAAAATGAGCTATTTGATTGCTCACTGTTCATGATTGTAAATGGTCAATATTTCTGATGGTACTCCTTGGTATGAAGGGATTGATTATAGCCCTGCATATTGTAGCCTTCTCATCTCCACTTGCTATCTACACATATTCTGGTTGTGTTGCACGTGCATTCTCAATTCGAAGTGGGAAAATCTTATTTTTGATGTGAGGGAGAGAAGCCAAACACATAAAAAACATGCAAATAAACATGATAGCTAAAAAACATAAATGTAGATATCACAACAGCTCAAAAACATAAATGTATATATCATGGTCACAATTGTTTGGAGACACAACATAATTGAATGCTTTACCCAAATGATGCAACACAACCACTACTCCAATTTTATGTGGACACTGTGACACTATTACATTTGGGGCCAAATTCCAATAGAAGTTTTCAATGGGTAACTTCTTATTAAGAATTTTGTGGTCTTTTTTTTGTAATAGGCCTCGATGATGTCAGTATTCTGATGGGTGTCTAGTTGACCATTGGAATATCGATATATTCAGGGTATAGATTAAAAAAAAAATAGTGAAACGACCTCATCATTTTTATGTCAATTGGATAGAGGGAGTGGGAGAAAAGGAGCGAAAGGTAAGCATGGGAGAAGGTATATGATTTCTTCATCTTTCAAGCCTCTAGCATCATATTCGAATGCATTTCATTTTATTTGATCATGAATCCTCTCTAAAATGACCACATTCTACTGGTGTCATGTCGTAGCTAGTGCTTTATCTCTATTATTTGATGTTATTGGTGCTTGTGCTCAAGGATATCGATTGACTCTATTCAAATGTTTGGATTCACATTTGTTGATATTACTAGCATATATGCTTAATGATGCCATTGTAAATTGCTTTCACTAAAATGACCACATTCTGCTGGTGTTGTTCCCTAGCCCATGCTTTAACTCCATTATTCGATGTTATTGGTGCTTGTGCTCAAGTATATCCATTTTTTTAAAATGTTGACTGTGGTTATCAAATGGATAGCCCGTGAGCTTCTAGCTAGGCACCATTTGTATTGATAGCTTAGGGCATCAAATGTATTGTATCATTGATATTTGATACTTTTTTAAAAGGAAATAGGACAAAGAATGATTTTTATTTAGTTTCTCTATTTTGATCCCTAAGTGGCTTACAACCCTAGAGAAGTATATGCAGATTTATAGATGCAGTTGCAGGATACATAGCAGCCGATAATTCACAATAAATCCATGCATCCAATTTGAATAGCAATTAATACAAAGAACTAGGGTCCTCCAATGGCCCAATCATCTGGACCTTGACTATCCCCTCAACCAGTGACCCTTCAAAACTGGGTTATCATGCAATCAGTGAGTGATCCTTCATTCTCCTGGTGAGCTTCTAGGTAGGTGCCATTTGTATATTTGATAGCTTAGGGCATCAAATGTATATTGTATCATTGATAGTTGAGACTTTGTTAAAAGGAAATAGGACAAAGAATTATTTTGATTTAGTCTCTATATTTTGATCCCTAAGTGCTTACAACCCTAGAGAAGTATATGGAGATTTACAGATGCAGTTTCAGGATACATAGCAGCCGATAATTTACAAGAAATCTATGCATCCAATTTGAATAGCAATTACTACAAAGAAATAGGGTCATCCAATGGTGCAATCATCCAGACCTTGACTGTCCCCTCAACTAGTGACCCTTCAAAACTGGGTTATCATGAAATCAGTGAGTGATCCTTCACTCTCCTGGTCTGCCCTATATCCAAACATATTGGAAATACATGATACAATGATAACAAGACTTTCAAAATCCCCCTTCCCTCAATGAATTACTATCAACATCCAGACCTTGACTGTCCCCTCAACTAGTGACCCTACACTGTGGTTGTTAGCCTAATTAAGACAGGCCTATCTTTGCATATAATAAGAGGCCAACATGAAACAAACATCCAGAGGTTAGGGGGTTGTTCCCTATCCATAATTTATTATTTAAGTGCTAAGTGATGATGGGTATATCGTGTAATTCATACCTAGTGTGTCTCTTTCTTTCTCTCCACATTTCACATTAGGAGTATATGTTATAAAATACTAATGAAATCAACTATAGGTCAAATCTAATCAAAATTGCAATATAAAGATTAAAATAGATCTTGAAGAAATATGGGAACCATTTTTGATAGATATTGTACAAATGAAGAGAATACTCCAAAGAGGATATGCTTCAATGTGGAACAATTGAAGGACAATATTTTAATTTTATATGTACATCTACAATGTTTTTGATATATTTCTAAGATAACAAAACCATAGAAAGAATAGCATATAGAAGAAAGTAAAGAATAATGATCATAGTTTGAGATATTGTGGAAAATTAAAGGAAAGAATGCTTGGTGGGGTTATCATGCAATCAGTGAGTGATCCTTCATTCTCCCAATCTGCCCTACATCCAAACATATTGGAAATACACAATACAATGATAACAAGACTTTCAAAATCCCCCTTCCTCAAGGAACACTATCAACCATCCCTTCCACATAGCATTTCACTGTTGTATGAGTAGATTGCATAGGAATAGTTAACATTAAACAAGGAGAAAACTCCTCAACACATCTTGGAAACCATTGAATTCAATAATAAATGAAACCTAACACCAACACTATTCCTTCCATTCACTTCTACCAAGAATAAAGAATTTAATCCATTCAACATTACATATAATCATTAGACAGTAACATTTCCTGACTGTGTAGAGGAACAGTCACGACCAAAATGATCAAAACTACTTTCACCCTTGCACAAGCTATTCCGCACTCTTAATCAATTATAAACATGCCATTGTTTTAGTTTTGCTTGCGAGTTATGATAATTTTTGTAAACATGTCATTGGTTCAGTTTAGTGTATTCATTTTTGTCAGACAAATCTTCATTGTCTTCTTTATATAGTAGCATGTATTAATTAGTTGACAAATAAAGAAGCATTTAGACAATCGAAAGACAATGAAGATAATTTTAAATGCATCTAACACAATGTTTTTTTACAAAACTAAACCAATGGCATGTTTAAAACAAGGAAATAGAGTGATAATAATATGCTGAAAATTGTATTCTATTTAATACACACCAAAGGACCAGTCCCAACAATTATTAAACATACTTTATCTGATATGATGAATTCTTAAACAAATAAGGTTGGAGTAGACATAGTTATCACACAGTTTTTTTGTGTGGTACAAGGAAGATTTGGCTGATTAAGAGTGAGGCCTTCTTTAGAATCTCATATAAATTTGGTCGATTAAGATGAGAAGAAAAACACAATTCATTAGTTAAAATTTTCAATTTCATGTACTTTTTCTCCTATTTATTAGGTGGATGAGTTGAAGGTTGAATGTAAGAGTCTTATAATGTTGTGTTACCTTAAATCTCTAGTTTTTGATACTCCTATGATGATCTTTCTCAACAAGTATTTTATTCTATTGTTGTTTTTTGAATAACATATTGGGCAAATACAAAATTGTGTACTTCTATAGGACAGTGAACACAAAATTGAAGTATCAAACAAGACTTGATCAAGTTGCAGGTGGAACATGCACTCAAATAGTAAGTAATGTAGAATAACAAAATAAGTAATCTTTCGTGTCTACATTTTGTTATTTTCTGAGATTACATCCATGTTCTATATTCACAAAATGGTTCAAAATTGAAATTTACAATTCGATAAAAGTACTAATGGGTGTTGTTCCTTGCACCCTCAATCAACAACTTGCCTCCATTTTATTTTGATTTACAAACTACTATATTATTTGAATATCTTTCTTTCTTGCCACAATAGGAAAGAGTTTGAGGTGGAAGACAACAATAATAGAAGTGTTTCAATTTGGTATACTACACTACCACATCATTTCATAACTAAGTTTTCAATTTATATATATAATTAGGTTATAGATAATCTAAATGAAGAAGCATCGTGTCAGACAATCCAAGTGAAGAAGGTAATGCGGATGCAATCAATATATTGTGATCGAACTTGAAAAGAAAAGGCAATGGAAAATGTTATTGTCCTTGCAATAATTATAAGGGCTTAAACATTAGAAGATTTCTAATCAAAACAACTAAGAGACATTGTAGGGATAATGGTCACATTGAAGGAGGCTTTGATTATCATGAATTGGTAAGTTTTTCATTATATTTATTTAACAATTAATATATATATATGAAATAAACCTAATGATGAGATCATTATCATGGTTTATTTTTGTTCATCATTTTAATATAGGTCAACCTCCCTAAGGGAGTACATGATATGGACCATGGAGGTGGGAATATTGATAATATGGCTTTGGAAGTGGAGGATCATGGAGGTGCGAATATTGAAGTTGAAGATTCTGATCCCATGGAAGATGACGATGATGCACCAGATGATGGTACTAATACATTGATCCATGACACATTTGGTATTGGCACAACTGATGATGATGATCAGGATGATGTTGAAGTCATCCATGATATACCTCTACTTGAGAAGGCAGCCACACCCCTTTATGAAGGCTCCCAAACAACTCTTCTCTCTGTTGTATTATTGTTGTTGAACTTGAAGGTTATGAATGGTTTATCAAACAAAGAAATGTCATGTATGGTACGGTATTTCATATTGTTAATGTCATATTATAGTAATTAAATGGTGAAACATGTACCATAAATATTGTTAATATTGTTAATGTCATATTATAGTAATACGGTATGTCATATATATTGTTAATGTCATATTATAGTCATATGGTATGTCATATTATAGTAATTAAATGGTGAAACATGTACCATAAATATTGTTAATATTAACAGCATATATTTTTTTCTATAGATTGATAGGTGAGTTCTTGTTACCACCATCGAATATTCTCCCTCGCTCATACCGAGAATTATGTGCCACTATGAAAGATATTGGAATAGAGTATCAAGCAATAGATGCTTGTCCCAATGATCATATTATTTATCATAAAGAACATGAATTTGCAACAAAATGCCCTGAATGTCATATGATTAGATATCGAATAGATCAAATAAAAAAAAACATGCCTCACAAGGTTTTTCGTTACATCCCCATTATACCACGTTTGCAAAGATTATTTAGGTGTAGTAGCTTGGCACAATTTATGGATTACCATGCATGCAATAAGAGTCAAGATGACATTATTTGAATGCCTGCGGATGGTTCTATATTTAAGGACATATAGGAAAAGTGGCCACACTTTATCGAAGAACCTCAAAATCTCAAGCTTTCAGTGGCAGCGGACGGTGTCAATCCATTTGGAGGGCTAAGATCTGTTTGCACTGTTTGGGCTATTTTTGTCATCAAAAATAACATTCCTCCTTGGATGTCAATAAAGAGGGAGTACGTTATGTTGGAAATGATTGTTACAGGTATTTGATCATTTAATAGTTATCTACATGTAATTATAAATCTTGTAGTAAAGTGGTCACAATAATTATGTAATGATGTTTTTCATTCAACCAGGTAAATACCAAGTTAAAGATATGAATGTTTATATTGAGCCTCTTATCGAGGAGTTGGTGGAGTTATGGAAAGGTGTCACTATGTATGACATCTCTAGACTAATAGGAGACAGACAATTTCAATTCCATGCAATGCTTGTATGAACAATACATGATGCCCCAGGGCTAACACATTTTTCTAGTATGTTATGGTGAATTCAAGTTGCACATGATAATTCTAAAAATAAAAATTAACATATTTAATCCAATTGTATCATTACCTTGTAGGTCTTCAAACAAAGGAAAAATTTGCATGTCCATTTTGTGGTCCAAAGATGAAATCTCGTCATTCAAAAAGTTTAGGAAAGCAGGTGTTTGATGAGTATAGACACTTTCTCCACAAAAATCATAACTATCGAATTACTAAAAAACATCTTTTCAATGGGAAAGAAGAGACTACATCTAAGCCATAGAGAATGACACCTCACGTATGGAAGTTGGAATATAATAGAATTAATCATCAAGGTACTACCATTCTACCTAACGGTTTATGTTTGGAATTTGTATATCTTTATTGTATTTTGTTTGCTGATTATGTGATTGATGATCATGAGTGTCATCAAGGCAACACTATTGAGCACCTTCCAAAGGGACTAAAGAGTTATCCTAGACAATTTAGTAGGTTGCCCTACTACGAACAATTGCAAGATGTGCATTTGATTGATACTATACATATTGGAAAGAATGTAATGGAGACATTGTGGAATATATTGGATGGAAGGCATGACAAAGAAAAAATTGTCAAAATTTGTAACAACATTCATGAATCCAATCATGCAATGAAAAATTTCATTGAATCAAATAGAAATGGAGAATGGATTAATACAAGTGCCCTTCCTTGGTTATTAATAGAACAACAAAGTGATGTCATAAAAGAAGTGATATGAAAAATTTGATTTCCCACAGGATTTGTTGCAAACATAAGCAGTACCATATCAAAGAAAGGTGAATTTGGGCCATGGTTGAAAATACATGATTGGCATACCTTCATCAAGGTAAGTCATGTTCTTTTGTATTTACAATATATTTGTAAACTGCATGTACTTCTCATTGTATTATATGAGAAAAGAATGACATGATTATTTTTATAATTGTTGCAGTATGTGTTACCCCTTTCTCTCCTAGAGAACTTCAACAATAGCATCAAACAAGTGATATATGATCTTGGAAAATACATGAGCTAAGCAATGATATCTATTCAATTTGTTGTATATATATATTGTAAACTCTCGTGTTTATATATTTTTGTGTCTTGAATGTCTTGGAGGTGGTTGTCATCTAAAGAAATTCATAGAGCAAATATAAAATATTGGAAGAGAAGAATTCTTCTTCTAATGTGTGAAATGCAAAAGTGTCTACCTTCAACCTTTTTCAATGCACACGAACACTACCTCATACACCAAGTTGAGGAGATTGAAATGTGTGGACCAATACACACTTGGTCAATGTGGATGGTTGAGAGGAACCTGAAATTTTTTAAGGCTTTGGTTTGGCCAAGAGTACATCCTGAGGGTTCTATGGTGGAGGGATATATGGTATACCAAACTATGGTGTACATTACTGAATATCTTCCTAAGCTTGTAGCAAAGATCCATATAGATCCCATTTGGGATCTCAAGACCATTAGAAATTTTGAAGGGGAGTACTTGGTGGGGGAAGGAAGAATGAGGAAAGTGAGAAGTAATAAATTATAAGATGTTATTGTAGCTATTAATTAATTCTTAATCTTCAAAATTAATCGGTTGTAAGTCGTCTATTTCTTTTTTGTACAGCTGCTCGAGAGTGGAATGCAATACATTTGTATATTGCAAAAAATTAAGATTGGATGACGAAATGGATTGAACGATCTCATCATTTAGGTCGCACATTAACATGGGAAGTTGTGTCTTCATTGGTTAATGAAGCTCATTGTAACGGAGATCCAAATGTTACCCAAAGGGAAATAGATTTAGCACATGGTTTAAAATATTTCTAAGTACATATAAATTTGTTAATCACTCGTACATTTATGAACTCTCGATGCATTAATTTATACATGTTTTACATATTTTTGTAGGTCAAACACCACAAGGCTATGTTTTGCAATGGTCATAAATTTCGCATCAAACAGTTTGATGACACAAAGAAAACTTGTGATTCTGGGATAAGTGCAGTCTTTTAGGTGACTAATATTTCATTTAGAAATGACTTACATCCTTGAGAGTCTGAAAATTGATACTATGGCATTTTGGATGATATACTTGAGTGTGACTTTAATTCTTTTAGATTAGTTCTCTTCGTCGTTAGATGGTATAGGCTACTACTTAATCAAAATGATCCTGATAGAACTATTATTGAACATGACAATGGATTTCCATTGATTAATACAAGGTGGTTTGAGCCAGTTGGGGATGAACCCTATGTTCTTCCAAGCCAATGTGAGTAGGTATTTTACTCAGAGGTTCCATATAAATCAGGTTGGTTGTTTGTTGTTAGACATGATCCAAGAGGAAGGTTGATGAGGTATAATGCGATGCAAGAAGAAGATTGTGAACAACTAGAAGATGATGTAGATGATGATCATGAGCAACATTTAGTCGATGATGTTTCTGACGCAACTTCTCTTGAAGAAGAAGAAGATGATGACGATGATGATTCTACTAATGATGCTACTGATGATGATGATGATGACGACGATGACGACGATGACGACGATGACGATGACGATGATGATGACGATGATGATGATGATGATGATGATGATGATGATGATGATGATGATGATGATGATGATGATGATGATGATGATGATGATGATGATGATGATGATGATGATGATGATGATGTCGATGATGATGACCATGATGAAGACAAAGACAATGACAGTGGTGGTGATGATGTCAACGTCAATGATGATCATGGTGATTAGTTGGATGAAGAAGAAGATGAATGACATGAATGAAATGTATAGTTACGTGATCACTGCTTAATCTATTTAATATTTATTTTTTGATAGAAATGTGTTATTATGCAATTAATGCTTAATATAATTAATTCATGATGTACTTACTATGGGATGCTTATAGTTTTTAATGTACTTACTATGTCATTTTGAGTATATATATCATGAGTTTTTTAGCTAACATTAGATAATTGAATTACATATGTAGGTACCCAGAATCCTTTCACGAGCTCCCACATAGTCTCATGGATCGACAAGTATAAGTCAATACACACTAATAAATTTGGCCCCCATTTGTGATGGCTATGTGCCACAATTGTGACAAATATGTGTTGTAATTGCAACAGTCATAGATGTCACAATTTTCTAGTTGCAAAATACGATGTCTTAACCTTGTCGTCGCAATTGTGACTCCTTCCCGTCATAATGCGACCCCTTCATTGTGACAGCAACCCCATCACAAATCTTTGGGGAGCCATCACAATTGTGATGTATACCAAAGAATTACGATGGCCATTGTGGAAGCAACCCCATCACAAATCTTTGCGATTCGTCGCAATTGCGACAGATAGACAAAGATTTGTGACGGGGTTGTTGTATCGACAACGCCCGAATTGCATCACAATTCTTGGTTACTGTCGCAATTGTGACAGCTCCACAAATAATTCCAATGGGGGTGTTCTATTGGGGACGCCTCATTTCCGTCGTAGTTCTTTGGGGATCCGTCTCAATTGCGATGACTGTCCAAAGAATTATGACAGGGTTGTTGTATCGGTGACGCCCCAATTGTCATTGCTGATACAACAACCCCATCGCAATTACACATTTATTAGTGACACATTTATGTACTCATCCCATCCAGGCACATACTTATGTTTAGACCACTTCGCTTATTACTTATGTTGTCACTTTAGGAATTTGATGTTTGATTAAATTTTAAATTTGCATTGTTACTTTCTATTTTTATAGCATACATACCATTCTCTTGAAGTATTCAAGCATATCATGTCCTTGCACTTTATATGTCTATCAGCTAACTCATTAACTATATTGTATAATCCATGGAAAAATACATTTAATGAAAAAAAAATCAAATCATCTCAGACCATAGGATAAAAGTGCTTGCACTATTTCTGAAACAAGATTAATTGCAAAATGTGAACATGAAAACTTTAGTCTCACGCCTAAAGGTAGGGACTAAAAATTAATTAACTTTCTAATGTCATTTATATGATATCTATTTGGAGAAGAATATATCGAGCTATAGAAAGACCTCTACTTCTGATGTGATATTTGTTTGGAGTAGAATATACTGAGCCACAAAATATATTGATTAATTTGGACAAAATTACTATAATCTTTTTCATGTATAATGAGTGGAGTTGGTTTATTTTTGAATGATTTGGTGCAGTTTAGCTATGTTGAACAATGTGAGATATTCTAGCATGACTATGGTTCAATACACTAAAACAAATTTAACTTCCAAAATGCTTGTTTTCAGCTACCACAACTCTTGGATTTGTATGAAAACTATTGGAACTCATGCAATTAGTTATCACAGTGTATGCTCTACCTTGCCGTGAATAAGAAAAATAGAAAAAAAAAATTAAAAAATTGTAACTATTTCATTTTGCTTCAAGTTTCCCCACAGAAATAGCATTTAATTTAGCCCTTTCTAAATCAAGAAAGATGAAAATCAAAGATGAAGTGATCAAATGGAATAGGATTGCAATAAATCTGATGAAAATAGGAGGATCTTCTTCAAAGAATGCCTCAAAGAGATCTCGCCACTTACAAGTTTAGTACAAAATGAATTTGTTGAAAGGTCTTTAGAAACTCCAAAGCAAATGCAATTCACAAATATTAAGCCACCTTTTCAATCATTGCATGCATGTATGTAAAATCAGGGATGATGCAAGTCAACTGTTTAACAAATGTCTTGAAGAGTTGTCATTCCATGGAATGAAATGACCACAGAATACACATGGAAGAGTTTGATTAAATGCTTCAATGAAAATTGGCCTGATAACATGTAATGGTTTCTCCAAAAGCACAAAATTGGTACGTTGAAAAGGCTTTAGAAACTTTCAACCCAATGCAATGGGTAGACATTTAGATGTACTCTGTAGAATTTGATATATGCACATAAAGTGTTTTTCAGAATGCCTCAAAGAAATGTATCTCATGGACTACAATGATATCAAGATCTATTAACAATAAGATTTGTTGAATATACTTTAAAAGCCTTCAAGAAAATGTAAATGATATAAGAGCAAAGTCAAACTCACAACTTTGTCAGCATCCCCTCATACCTGCACAACAAATGTGAGCATTGGAACAAGCATTATAATTGAAATCCTTTGGCAAACATGCATGTTGCCTATGGAAACAAAAGCAATTGCATTTGAATTGTTTAATAGATTGCCTCAAAGAGATAATGTCTCGTGGAATGTAAAATGTGGAAGCGTAGAAAAGGAAAGTAACATATTTGATTGAATGCTTCAAATAGATACCATCTCATGGCCAACAATGATTACAGTATATTTACAAAATGGAATTGTTAAAAATGCTTCAAAAACTTTAAAGAAAATGCAATGAGTAGAATTTACAAATAAAAATTCAAACATAGTCGCAATAAAATAGTAATATCTTGTTCATTTCTTAACAGGATTTTAAAATTCAAAATGTTCTGGAAACTAGACAAATAGGAGCATAAAAGATAGAAAGATTTTAAAGGAATTCTAAGAGGGTTATGAGCAGTTCAGTGATAAATTAGTGTGATAAATGGAGGTAACGAGACATTTCTAGATTCAAGATATCTACCTAATGTTGTGAAAGAGAAGGAAAGAGAATCAATCAGCTACCATAAGAAGTTAGATTTGTTAAGGCAAAAATGAAAGACCTCAATCATTGATGGATGTCAGATTGTTGAATGTCTTATACACAATGATGCAGTGAATACCATCCTTTGCATCTGATGACCGTCATATTGTCCTCGAAGTCGAGGATCTACAAGTTCATGAATGTTTCTGGACTCTAATAGGGGTTTGGCCTGAAACAAAGATAGCAGACTCCGACATAAATATTAAATATTAAATATATTGCTTGCCATTTAGTTTTGTTTTATTTGGTCTACATTATGAATATGTGTTCTACAAAGATGGATAAGTGAAAGAACCATATTAATTGGAAGTCCTTTTATTCAAATTAAAGGAAAGCCATTTTTGATAAATATGCATATGGTTGCATTTTGAAACCTTTTTCCCGAATGCCAAAGCATAGCAGAAAATTGTCTTAGATATGTGTCATCAAAGAGTCAGCTTATGCCCTTCTTACAACATGAAGTGGTTAAATAGAATTTTATTTAGATAAATAATTATACTCACCCAAGCTACCAAATTTTTTTTTTATGCATCAATAGGTCTACGACCTGAGATAATCTCAAGCAACAGTACCCCAAATGCAAAAACATCCGTTTTCTCATCAACAATGCCATGTAGGAAATATTTCGATGCCAAGTACTTGTTCAGGACATTTGAACACATTGAACAAAAAACTTTAAAAGCAGACTAATAATTATGAGAACAGTATCACAAAAGTCTTGTAAACAAGATAGAAGGAAATTTGCTCACCCAAATGTTCCTCCAATTGGTATGACAGAATGATGAGTCCATTGCGTTGGAAGCCATTTTGCTAAACCAAAATCTAATATCTACACTAGCCCAACCATAGATGAAATTAAAAACCCAAAACTAGGTTTGCAACTTTCCCTACTATCTTCATTATAATTAATTAGTTAAAAGTAAAAAGTTCTTCATAAAGAATTTTTTTTTTTGAATTGAGATGAAATGTTTGTCATTGTCTTATTGAAACCAATTATAGCATGAAAATCCATAAACATATTACATTCTACAATACATGGAAAATTAATAAATTATCTTTTTCTTAAAAAACTAGGTTACCAAGAGTTTTGTGTTACACTTAAAAATTTTTCTTCATATGCTCCATTTAATTGCAGCTATGAATATGTGTTTGATCACCTGTGGTTCAAAATCTATCCCTAGCAAAATATTTGAAGCCTTTATGTCTCTGTGTATGATACGTCACTCGCAGCATTTGTGCAGATAATGCAACCCCCTTGCTGTTCCAATTGCCACCTTGTACCGAATTGACCATTCCAGTACTAGAGTCTTGGTGCCTATTTTAAAATATATTTTTGAGTTTTAGATCTCTATTGCACTGAATCTTGCCATACTGTGGAATCAAACCAAAGTTTAATTTGTTGCCTTGAAAATGAGGTAAAAACTCAAGATATTGTGAATGAGAAAAGGTTCAACAAAAAACAATTGGAGATGTCTGCTTGTTTATTTCTATTCCTTTATCTTTGGCAAGAAGATCTAAATAGGACTTTGATCAGCAATATTGTAACATTTAGATTGTTGCATAGTTAAATTAATAATTATTCAACATTTTCTATCAATCTTTAATGTTCCACTATTTGATTATATATTAGCTGAATAAAAAAGCCCCATCTAATCATACAAGGAAAGTTAGTAGCCTCGCATCTTACAACCATTTTGAGACAATTAAGAAAGTTACCATGAAGAAGTGAAGCCAAGCTACCATTTACATAGTAATGGAAGATGAGATGAAGCCCATTCTCAATGCAACATCCTATTAATGAGGTTGCATTGGGATGACACACATGCCCAATGATACCTAGCTCTGTTAGAAACTCTTTCTCTTTCTATTCATCAGTGTTTCCTTTTGCTAGTCTTTTAACTACTATCATCTGTCCATCTGGTAGGACTCCTTTGTACACCTCTGCATATCCACCTTTTCCCACCAAATTATCTACAAATCCAACAATAGTAATAAGAATCCATCATTTTATATGCTGCAAGACTATTCACCAAGTAAAATTTATGGTCTTTTCTACTAATATTTTCTGATAGTTACTAAGTTATCAAAGACATCCCACAAGCATACATGTATTAAGGAAAGGTAGGGAAGATGAGTTAGCAACCAACTAAAGTACTAAAATTTTCTAGATAAACTTGTGCCAGTTACTTGAAGAAATAACATTCAATGTTCACATTATAAATCACTTTCCTACCATTTCTTCATAAAATAAGAACATTGATAGTAGATGAGTCAGATCCAATTTTGGTGATTTGCCATGTTTCAAATTTGGGTATGATTTAGATTTGATTTGATATTTTGCTGTTATAGAAATGTTTTGAGGTTTGACGTCAATGCCAAAGGGGGAGACTGTTGGCAATTTGTCATTGATGTCAAATAATCTTGTGGAGTCACTTTTCTTTCTGATTATGATAATGAGAATTTTTTGTGAAGATTTGTTTAGACACACACAGATCATATTAACAGTGACAAGTATTATACTATTCGAGATGTATCCATTATAAGTGTGTTGATGTATTGGTGATACTCAAACTTAACAACTCAAGGCTTATTGATGATCAAGTTAAACAAAGGCCCATCAATGTCTACATACTAAGATAAAACACCACACATCCCTCAATGATCATCCTTGATCATTTGACCCATTGGTCTATAACTTCAATAACAAAATCTCAAAACTCACCTACTTAATTAGGTCTCACAAACTAGGTTCCTTTGCTTTGATTGTCACAATGGTTTTCAATTTGACAAACATAGTTGTCAATCTTGACAACATTTTGACAACTTTTTAAATGCAATTTTTGCAAGTTTTAGAGTGTATAGGTAGTTATTACAACAAGAAGACAAGAAGACAGTATGGCGGAGGCAAGAATGGGCATCTTACCTTCAACAAGATCACAGTCACAAGCTAGAGGATAGAGACACTGTAGTTACAAAGATGGAGTAGTCAATACTATGATAGCATTGAGCAAGCCTTTGAAGGAGTCTTTGAATGATACCTTCCATAAGGAGTCTTTGAATGATACCTACATTATAGAAAGAAAAGTATAAATTAGACAAAATAGAGAAATATTTAGTATCTTATTGAGCTTCACTTTGTTTCGAGAATAGTTTAATATTCTCTACTAAACAGGGCCAACCACATGAAGGTGGAAGCTCATTTGGTCCCACCCCCCTCCCCCTAACATCACTCTACATTCCCCGTTAACATCTAACATTCATTCATTCTTTCAACCATTAATAAAATGTAACATTCAATCAATATCACATGATAACATTCATTAACACATTAGATTCATTAACATGCAACATTCATCAATATTCTGCATTAACACATAATTCATGAACATTCATTAGCACATAATTAAATTCATTGAGACATAAAATTCAATCATTATCAATTAAGGTATGTAGATGACAATCATTTCTTTTTTTTCTTTCTAATTTGTTTTTCTATGTAAGCTCTAAGCGGAGCATCAATGTTATCATCATTTCCCCCCTCATCAGTTGTTTTGTTCTCTGTTCTTGATGATCTCAAATTCCTATGCTTCTGCAAAGGGGGGTCCTCTGCAATAACAAATAAAAGAGTTAAATTAAAAATATTTTATTATAATTGTTACAAGTATTTAATTATTTTAAAGAACATAACTGTGGCGCTCTTTACCTAATCTGGCCACATCATTTTGTCTGGACTCAACCTCAACATGCTCATGAACACTGACCCCTCGATCCTCTACAGCTGCTATACAAAATGTTACGTTAATCCAAACACCAATTGCAATTACATATAAATTTTTTAATAGAAAATGTATACCTCCACCACTAGGATGCTCATCATGTGAACCTTCATCATGCACAGATTGTGTAGAAGGATTGTCAGGCTGCATTCCAATATCCTACGCATTGTTATCATTGCTTGCTTAAAACAAATATACTCACTTTATATTGGAAATTAACATCAAATAGAGTAGTTGGTAAAGTATTCAATTTGAAATAAATTTCATTTAGCTTATTTACTTGTGGCTCAAATGCATCATTATTAGAACCTTTCACATTGATTTAAGCTCGTAGACATTTAGCCATGGGTCTATAGCTTTGTTGGAAGCCAATTCTCCTTTCCTCTTCTGTGAGGCATCTTTTGAACTCTGAGCCCTGCATTTTTTCTTGGTATCATGAATTTTACTTGCATTGTTTCATCGAAAAAAATTCCTTGCAATATATAAAAAATTTGATACAATTTTTCATTTACTAATACTTACAACTCGTGCTTGAAGTTTCAAAAAACCACCAGAGCCGAGCTTGTTTGTCCCATGCTTTTCTAGTCTTGCCTTTGTTGCCTTTGATGTGTTAGGCAATCTATGAAAAGTTTGAAATATGTTAGATCATATAAATATAGAGGTTAATTAGTATATAATTACATTCTCAATAGTATCACATACCTTGCTCTACTCTCTATTGGTGTAATTCCTTTTTTCATGTCAGCTTTATAGTTTCCATCCAAAATCAGAGCCTGCCACTCAGCCTTAGGAACATAGGGAAAACTCTCGTGCCTAGGGTTAACCTGTAAATTTTTTGTGTACTGGTCCCTAATATACTTCAAACATAAACCAGCTCTTTCAAGGAGCTTGTTTCTCTCGAATGCACAAGGTCCAAAAACTGGGTCATACTCTCTACAAGATCATCCTTCAACTTTTTTTCTTGGTTATTCCACCTTTTAAGTAAAAAAAACATGTTAGATTGATAAATGAAGTGAAGCTACCTTTAATATAGTTCAAGAAATGGATGAAAAGGAAAACTATTCTAGCAATGATATGAAATCAAAATAGTGGTTTGGGGTTTTAGTTAGGATATGATGTTCCACCATGTACGTAGGGTGGGCCCGAATATCCACAAACACTTGTCACCAAGTTTTCACCAGAAAACATCATTCCCTACAAAATAATCATGGGATCATTAGTCGATGAAGAGTGATCAAAAACTAAATTACTATTATATCACTATAGAATAATAATAACTTTAAAGTAGCTTGAACTTTGGCTACTTTTAAGGGAATGCCTTCATCATCGCTGATGATCAATATGCAATCCTTCACCGTTCCCGTACTAGGAACATGGGAACATCCAGGAAATGATGCTGCATTGAGACTTGTTGCATCTCCTATTGCAAAAAATGAAAACCATTATCAAATGCCTCCAAGAAATAATAATTCAAGGGAAATAAATTGGTGCAGAGCACCCATGGCACAAACACAATCAAGGGACCTACATCGTAAACACATAACACTTAAACACATAACAAAAGAGAGAAAAAGAGGGATTTGTGTACTAGTAGATGGTGCAATAGTTGATCCTTGTAGGCTACGTGTTGCTGACATAGCAGTCGAAAAGACATTTGTGGTTGTCCTAGATGTAGGCGGCATTGTCATAGCATCATGGAAAGGAGCTGAAGAATAAAATTGTTAGAGCATGCATAAATATAGAACACATGGACTAGCATGGACAAGATTGTTAGAGCATTAGAAAAAAGGATTGTTCTAGCATGTATTGTCAATGATTATGATCATTCCTATACATATTCAGTGGAAAAGACAAGTGGGGAATGGAACATGTGATCTACCTGAACCACCTATAGTACCCTCATCATGGGAATGGGGTTCAAAATTATGCAAATAACTCTGTAAAGACAACACATCCATATTTTAATTAATGCCATAAAAGAGCATAACATAAAAACCATTATTGAACTCTTGTTATAATTAAAAATATCATTAATACTTACTTTTATTTTTTCTGAAGTGCGCAAAAAGTCAGCTCCCCTCTCTTTTATTTCCTAAGTCTGAGGCTGTATGGATGCCAAATGTAAAAGTTCTTTTCCAATTTTCTTTAGCAGCTTTTTAATGGAACCGATCGGGTCATCGGTCTCTGCTAAATCAATAAAAAAAGGGTCCTCCTCAAGGGGGGACTCCTGAGGGAATACAAGTTACTTTCCCTCTCTCTGACCACTAGCCCTCTGTGACAACAATAGTATTAGTATTATCAAAATTACTCCAAAAAAATGAAGAAAACAACATTAAAAAAATAACATTTTGCTTCTATCTAGTTTGCACAATTACAATGAGTTTTACCTGCTCATGTGTAGATAAGCTGGGAGTATCATCACCATCCCCTCCAGGTGGTTGCTCCATATTGTGCCCCTATGTCAAAGATCAAGTATAAAAATGTTAGCAAAAAATTTAATAACTAAATGGTATGTTGGAGTCATTGATTAGAAGTTGGTTTAATAGTATGTACCACCCCCATGATAGTAGCCTCATTTGTATCTATGTGGTTCAAATTGTAATCAATAAGCAACTCTTCCCCTACACGTATTGATTTTATCGCACAGATGAATACACAATTTCCCTCCCACACCTCAAATATGCAATTGGGTTGCTTTATAGTTGACCTAGGTCATGTACTATTTATAAAACCCACAATATTCCCTGTTACTTTTGGCCTTCCATCAATGTATATAGCCACACTTTTACTTTGATTATTGTCTTGCTGTTGTATATAATTTGCCGAGAGTGCATACCTACACATGCTTTTTTTATATTGAACAATATGCATCCAACTTTTGTAATCGTAACATGGTCCAACATACTAAATCAATTCAAAACATTTGTTGTAAGACACCGTTATGTCGTCCATAGAAAATAGGCCTAAACCATGTAATGATGATGGTGCTATGTGATATATCCTCTCGTTAACACAAAAATCAGTGTTTATTGGAGGAAGTTCCTTAGGTACCCAATGTTTCTGTAGATGTTGGTACCTCAAGGGCACCTTGATGTCGCCTTTCATCTCATCATCATAAGAACATGACCCCCCTTGAGCAAGGAAAAATTTCATGCGTTTATTGAATTTCCTTCTAGTCCTTTGACCTCTAGTTAATCTCCCTGTTCTAGATAAACTGCATGTCTCACTTTCCTCTTCTATTCCTATATTTCCTTCACTCGAGGAAGACACTTCTGACAAATACCTATTTGATGGTACCTGCAAATGGGAGAGATCTTAGAAGCAATCTTACTATTGATAAGTGCGTTAAATAGACTGTCTATAAGGTGCATTGACTTATACCTGTCGATCCATGAGACTGTGCGGGATGCTCCTGAAAGGGGTTCAGTTTCTTGAAAATGTAATTCAATTATCGTGAGCATAATCACATCATAATCATAATCAAATCCATCATAAGCATCACATAAAAATTAAAAACATTAAAAGGTACACATTATAACACTTAAATCAGGCTCACATTATAAGCATCACATAAATGCATAAATGAAGCTTTCACTTTAAGATAAGCTTAAAACTTCATCACTTGAGTAAGGAAAAATAATGTGTACTTCTCCTATCATCGAAACTATCACTTTCTTCTCTTAGCAGCTCTAAACATTCATTTGATAGTTATTTTACATATTATACCTATTGAGAAAAGGAGGTTTCCTACTAGTGGTGACATGAAGCATAAGGTGTTGAAGTTGAGGAAATATTTAATGTAAGATATGTGCCTTAATAAAATTACTTATATTATACATTCCTTTCAAAATTGATTTGATTTTGGCTTTTGATATTGATATTGATTGTTTTAAAGCCTTTTGTATAGTATATAGTTTTGACTTACTATACTATACTTTATATTCAACCGATTAACTTTGTAGTTATTCATAGACATTAATAAATACTTCAATTTAAACCGTAAGAATACAGATCCATTTGTGGTGAGTGGTATGTGTATATAGATCCATTTAGGCGTATTTCATGCCTCTTGAGTTTTATATGATGTTGAATCCATATTGTATTTGAAGGACAGACCATTGAAGGGTACCACTGACTGTCATCTCTAGGACAGTAAGAATGAATTAATTTTGTGTTTCTTGTTAATCCATCAACTTACCTTGGAGTATGTGTTTGGAAATCAAGCAATTGCAAAGTATTTGGTGTCTTGAAGGTGTTCCTAGCCTAAGTACCCATCTCTTGTTCATCTGAAGGGTGCCATACCTAATGAGGCCGTTAGGTTTGTGAAGCTTGTGTTGAGTTAGAGGTGCAGGATTGGGTTGGAGACAAACTCATGTTAGTAACCATTGAAGGTTGAATGTATGTTGCCTAGGGTGTCTTGTGGATGAACTAAAATAATTTGTTGTTTACTCATTTGCCAAGTGAGTAAGTTGATAGACCAAAGCATAAGGTCTATCCCCGTGGGTAGGTGTTGAGATTGACCAAAGGATTGTTGATCATTGCCTTGAGTAGAGGGTCCATTGCCATTCCCTGCTACATCACAGGCAACCATAGATATATTTCCAAATAGTTTCTTTTCATGTCTAGTCAGTAATGAGAAAATCTAAGCCCACATGAAGAACTCTTATGTAGATTCAGAAGAGATTTCAAGTTCTAAACATATCAAGTATATGAACCTGGTTCAACAGGTAAGTTAATAGGATATGTTCATAAGTTTTTAGGACAAACATTTGATGGGTATTGCTTATTCTGAGTGCCAAATGCTCTGAAGTGTCAACTTTGCTTCAATAATGTGATATGTGAGTGACAAAGTTTGGTTGTCTATTCCTAGTAGGAGATGAACAATGGAGGAGATAGAGTGAATGCTGAAAACCAAATGGATGAGCAGGGAAGCACTCCATTAGGATTGAAATTGAGAAAGAGTCCTTCCTTAATAGAACTTATTCACTTGAGCATGTGCCAATGAAATGGGAAATCTTCACATGGTGTGAACAACTTGACAATGGAGGAAGGAAAAATGCATAACAATGGGTGTCTAGGAGCAAATAGTGATGTTGAGGAGAAGAAGAATCAATCAAGAGGCTATGGTAAAGTGACATGGCAAGCCTATGCATACAACCCCAAGGCATTCACTATCCAATTAAGAGAAAAGCTATTCTTATAATAGCAACAAGAGGATAGTAAGAAATAGCACATAAGGAAGAATGCAATAAATGCCAATTTGCACCAATGTGTGATAGTGAAACACAAGCCTTCTTGATGATCATGATACATAGAGACAATATGTTGAATGAGAAATAAAGACACTCCAAAAGAGGTTTTCTAAAACCAATCGATTTAGGTAATAATGTATCCTCATTGCTGAAAACAAAGGACATAAGTTATTGAATGAAAAAGGATTGTATGGTGAAGCCAAAGTTTATTAATGATACTTTTTGGTAGAAGTAAGTTTCTAAATTTTTATTCATACACATTATCTTTAGGGATCTCATTATCTTATAAATATGAACATAAAACTTTCATGTTATGGTCAATACCTAACTTATGAGCACATGTTAAGGTCAATACCTAACAAAGCCTTAGAGTAGTCCAATTGCTGCTATATTTTTTGGATTTTCTCTTGCTGTTACACCCCTATAATGGTTTCCATAGTCATCAAATCTCCAATAGAGACTCAAGGAGAATTCCTATACACAGATCAAGTGCACACTTCCAATTATGAGAGGAATAAAGAGTTTATGCAATTACATAGATGGTGTAAAAAGTGTTAAAAATTTGTTCTCAAGGGCTGGACGTGATGGAAAAGTCATGACAACAAATATTAGGTGGGATAACTCTTCTTAGATCATGTCAAATCTAAGCAAAGAAAGATTCATGCACATCAACTGCATAGGTTTTCCTTATTTCATTCATCTTCCTTTTACCTTTAATATGGCAAAGACTTCATTGTTTATGCATCTAGGGTTTTCTCTCCCTTGTTCCTAGAGTGAGCTTTAGCCAATATAAGTAAAGAATACATTGTCTCACAGATTTTGCCTCTTAAAAATTACTTTATTAATTGACTCTATTCCCCTATTGGTGCAGGGGCACCAAGAACATTCTATGAAGACCAAGGTTTGGGGATATGATCTATTAGTACATGCTTTGTAAATGGAGGGCTAATAGGAGGCAAATTACAGAGTAGCAACAATTGTTTGGGTATTTGGTCCCAAGGAGTAGCATGAACCCTTAAAATATGTTGTGTAACTTCAAAAAGTGTATCTAGATATGTTTTTATATTTCTGATTGTTTTGGGAAAAGTTTGAGAAATCCTTGAAAAACTGAACTGGTAGGGCTACTAGGGAAGTAGGCCTAGTGAAGGGCTAAAATTGGGTTTTTGTATCGGCTAATGAGTTGAGGGCTTAGTAACCTTGGGGACATGCTATTTGAAGTTGTTTGATGTGTGTGGAGGTGGAGGAAACACCTAGTTAAGGTGAAGTCAAGTTTGGAGCCTATTGAGGCATTGTGAACATTTGATAGTTTGTTGATCAGAATGATTGCAAGTCCACCTCAGGTCTCTACATCACCTATAGAGGAAGAATTATTAACCAACAAATTGGGTAAGCACTTATATTATGTTTTCCCTATCAATTTCATTCTAGGTACAACTCCCTTTTATAGATATTTAATGAATTTCCTTTTCTAAACTAAACACTTACAAATGCTTTTGACTTGAAAGAAAATAAGGCTCAATACATTCATGCATCAATATGTGTTTTAAATAGTTTTATTTAATTAATTTAGATTAATAGTTAATTTAGATTAGCAATATTCTATTTGTAGTTGAAACTTGTAGCTTTTAAATAGATAATGAATAAACTATGTAACCATATAAGACAAATATATTTCTATCAAGAAATGAATATTAAATAGATTAAGGATTGATGGCATACCTCTAAATTTCATCATCATCATCATCATCATCATCATCATCATCATCATCATCATCATCATCATCATCATCATCCTCGTCATCATCATCATCGTCGTCGTCGTCGTCATCGTCATTGTCTTCGTCGTCGTCATCATCAACATCATCATCATCAACATCAACATCAACATCATCTTCATCATCATCATCAGTAGCAGCATCATTGTCATCATCTTCTTCTTCTTTTTCATGAAAATTTGTGTCAGGAACATCATCCAATAACTGTCGATCGTGATCATCATCTACATCATCTTCTACTTCTTCGGTATCTTCTTCTTCCATCACATTATACTTTATCGGCCTTCCTCTCGGTTCATGTCTAACAACAAATGACCAACCCGATTTATGTGGAACCTCTGAGTAAAATACTTGCTCACATTGGCTTGGAAGAACATAGGGCTCATCCCCAACTGGCTCAAATGACCTTGTATTAACCATTGTAAATCCATTATCATGTTCAATAACAGTTCTATCAGGATCATTTAGATTAAGTCATAGCCTGTACCATTTGACAACGAAGAGTACTAATTTGAAGGAACTAAAGTCGCACTCAAGTATATCATCCAAAATGCCATAGTATCAATTTTTAGACTCTCGAGGATGTAAGTCATTTTTAGATGAAATATTAGTCACTTGAAAGACTGCAATTATTCTAGAATCACAAGTTTTTTTCGTGTCATCCAACACTTTGACGCAAAATTTTTGACCATTACAGAACATACCCTTGTGGTGTTTAACCTACAATAATATGTGAAACATGTCAAAATTATTGTATCATGAGTTGATAAACATACGGGTGATTAATAAATTTGTACGTACCTGTAAATCTCTTAAACCATATGCTAAATCTATTTCTCTTTACGTAGCATTGGAATCTCCATTACGATGAGCTTCTTTAACCAATGAAGATACACCTTCCCATGTTAATGTGCGACCAGAATGTTGACATCATTCAATCCATACCGTCATCCAATTAAGATTGTTTGCAATATACAAATGTAGTGCATCCCACTCTCGAGCAACTGTACAAAAAAAAAATAGACAACTTAAAATCGATTTATTTTGAAGATTAAGAAATAATTTATTACAATAACATCTTATAATTTATTACCTCTCACTTTCCTCAATCTACCTTTCCCCATCAATTACTCCCCTTCGAATTTTTTAAAAGGGTCGAGATCCCAAATGCGATCTACATGGATATTTGATGCAAACTTAGGAAGATATTCAGTAATGTACACCATAGTCTGGTATACCATATATCCCTCTACCATAGAACCCTCAGGATGTGCTCTTTGTTGAACCAAAGCCTTCAAAGATTTCAAGTGCCTCTCAACCATCCACATTGATCTAGTGTGTACAGGTCCAGACAATTCAATCTCTTCAACTTGGTGTATGAGGTAGTGTTCTTGTGCATTGAAAAAAGTTGGAGGTAGAAACTTTTGCATTTCACACAGTAAATGAGAAATTCTTCTCTTCCAATAGTTTATATCTTCTTTATGGATTTCTTTAGATGACAACCACCTACATTAAGAGATTCAAGTCACAAAAAATATATAAATACAAGACTTTACAAAATAATATACAATAAATTACATAGCAAGAAAGACAAATCATGAATATAATAAATATATACAACAAATTGAATAGATATTACTGCTTACCTCATGTATTTTCCAAGATCATATATCACTTGTTTGATGTTATTGTTGAAGTGCTCTGGGAGAGATAGAGGTAGCATGTACTGCAATAATTATAAACCAATCATTTCATTGTTTTCTAACATAACATAATGAACAATACATGTAGTTTATGAATATATTGTAAATACAAAAGAACATAACTTACCTTGATGAAAGTATTGCAATCATGTGTTTTGAGCCCTGGCCCAAATTCACTTTTCTTTGATATGAGATTGCTTATGTTCGCAGCAAATCCTGTGGGAAATCAAATTTTTCGTATGACTTCTTTTATGACATCACTTTGCTGCTCCGTTAATAACCAAGGAAGGGCACTTATATTAATCTGATCTCTATTGCTATTTGAGTGAATGAAATTCTTCAGTGCATGATTGGATTCATGAATGTCATTACAAATTTTGACAATTTTTTTCTTTGTCACGCTTTCCATCTAATATTTTCCACAATGTCTCTATTATATTCTTTCCAATATGCATAGTATCAAAAAAATGCACAATTTGTAGGTGCTCGTAGTAGGGAAACCTATTAAATTGTCTGGGATAGCTTTTTAGTCCCTTTGGAAGGTTGTCAGTAGTGCCTTGACGACCTTTACTGTAATGCCCAAAAGTTCGGGTCAAAACACAACCAACAATTTTTTTTTTAAGGGTAAAAGATCCAAGTTTAAGATACGGGTTAAAGGGTGTCCATGACAAGGTTCAAAGAGAGATAGGAGGACAACACCTCTACTAAGTTGTTCTCCAAGGTTACTAGCTAAGAAGTCCTAGTGGGAAAACAAAGGTAGGATGAGAAGTTGCAATTGAGTTTCCAAAAGGGAAAGACTGAACAATCATGATAAGACCACTCTACTAGAAACATCTGAAATTTAATTAGGAAAAGTCTAATGAGCATAATTAATTACTTTAATTAAAATACTAAGTGGAATATTCAATAATAAAAGGTTCGCTAATCAAATTTACTATCACTCGCTGAACGTAAATCTATCAATCGAATAGATTATCAAGGAGTAAAGAATGTTCCTAGGATAGTATCAAATGATATTCTTGTATATATAGATTAATTAATTTCTATATATATAAATTAAACGTCAACTAGATTATTAAAATTTAGATTGATAACATACAAATATAAAATCTAAACACTATTAATCAATTAAACAAATGATCCAAATAATATAAACCTATATTAATCCAATTAACAATTATAAATTATTAATTAAATAATATAATTATTAAGTAATTAATAAATTATATAATATTGATAATGAATTTACAAGCCAATGAATATAATTAAATTATATATATATATATATATATATATAATTAATTAATTAATAATTATAATATATTAATTAATTAATTTAATTATTAATTAATTAATAAACTATAATAAATTAATTATTATATACATATACTATATAATTGGTAACATTAAACAATTGATAAATAACTAAATAAAACAAGGTGAAAATAATAACTAACTATTGATATTAACAAGACATTAATACAAAGTAACATATTTAACTAACAATCTAAACTAACTTAACAATACACTAACTACCTTACAATAAACTAAACTACCAATAAACTTAAACCTACTCCCTAATCTACGTAACCAACACCCTATCTCCTCATTACTTCCTACTCCTCATCCACGTGCCCCAAGAGATGTCAACATCCCATGCAAGACTATGGGAGCGCATTTTGAAGGGGAGATGGGATAGTCTTCCAAAAGTTGGCGCCATGTAAGGGAGAAATAAAGGGCTATAATAAGATGGAACAGGTCTATTAAGACTTGGGCCCACCAAACTAAAGCTAACAAAGCAAAGCTAGTAAGTATTAATACCCAAAATCAGCGCATGTGTGTGGGAAGAGATAAAGTGAAACAAATGCTGACACAAGGTAAAGTGGGTAAGGGTTGTAGGTCCCACCCCAAATTCAAACTCATCTTGCCCAAAACTCACGCTGCCCAAGGGTGAGACCAAACTATTTTCAAAGCAAGACATGAGCATTAAATTATATAGTGCAGATCATAAAATAAACAATAAACAATTCCAAAGTTGTTATGCCCATGCTGTGCGCCCATGATGGGGAGTCAGTAAGGTACATTCCCTTGACCAATAAAAAGGTTTAAAATAAAACAAAGACCAGACTTCCCACCACATGCGCCATGTATTAGGGAGAATATTAAATAAGGTAAGGGGTGGTGTAGAAATTTATATTTTATTTGATTTATAAAATGAGGTGGCATGATTTAATTAATTTAATATGACTGTGGTAAGGACTTGTATGGGAATTCTTTTCCCATACAAATTCAAGAGAGTTTGAAGTCTTATTATCTTTGAAAATGAAATTCTCCTTTGTATGAGAACCTTGTAATATTCTTCACAACTATGAGTAGTATAACATCATCATTTAATTAGTCTCCTTAATGCATAAGGAAGTCTATAGTCTTAAAATTGATAGTGTATCAATAAGGATTAGATATAGTTTGATTGCAAATCAATTGAGATATCAACATAAAAACTAATTTGTTCATTTCTTCATAGTTGTTTCATTACAATTTATAGGACTAAAAGAGTGATATGAATCATATATAGAGCTTTATTTTCAATGATCATGACAATTAAATCATCTTATATGAACTACAATATTCTTATATCAACCCAAAACTGGAATCAAAATGGATTTGTTACAATATTAAATCTATCAATGTTGATAACTCATTTGCAAAGAAAGAATATTATCAACTATAAAGAGAGAGAGAGAGATCCTTTATAACGTATGCAAGATTTCATCATAAACATTAAGGAATCCATTTCAATGCATACACAATTACATCAAATATAGTTACATCTTCATAGCTACAATAAAGCATTGCAAATTGCTAATGCCACACAATGGGGAATCAATTAAATAACAGTCTCTCATCTATTTCATCTTCACAATAGCTCCAAGTAAAAAGCATTACAATCTCTTTTACAACAATAGGTGTCTAAATACAAAGAGAGATTTCACAAAGGAAGGAACGGGTTGTCTTCTCACAACCACCCAAAAGATGAAAACCTCCATGCTAGCTCCTCTTTGAGCTTCCACAAATCTGCAAATATATACAAGGCAAAAGGGAAACGACCATGGGAAGCTCACCTCCCATCCTAGGCCTCTCATGAGGGCACCCCCGAGCTTGGGGAAACCACAAGGAATAGGCTACATACACAAACCCAAGCACTCACATGAAATCAAACAAAGAGAACCCGAAATCCCTCAAGGATAAAACATAGGATCGAATCCGATCCTTTAATAGGGTGTGAGTGGGCAAACTCATGGAGAAGCCAATGCCATAATAAGGCCACAAATGGACCACAATAAACGATGTCAAGGGCCACACATGGACCTCCATAGCAATGTATCACATATCAATGGCACACATGGCCAAATCCCTCCTTATACCCCCAAAAATGCCCCTTCGGCTTCAAATGCAAAGGCTACTTGGGGACAACACACCCAAGCTTATCCTTCCCCACACATGGAGGAGACTCTGCACATGGAGTTGCCTCCATTCCCACACCCCCTCTTGGTTGCTCTTCCCTCCCAAGGGTGATTGAGCCAAGAGTAAACAACCCAAAATCATATCACAAAAGAAAACACAATATCATTTCATGCTCACACCATGACCAACCATGGGGAGCTAAAACACTTAACAAAAATTACAGCTACAAGATTCATCTACAACAAAATGAGAGAGATGAAGAGCAAGATCCTCCAACCTATGAACCAATGCAAAATGATGAAGTTTTGAGCCTTCTCCTTCTTCTATCCCTAGCTTTCTCCTTCTCCAAGTTTAGTGGTCTCTAAAAGTAGAGAGTGGGTGAACAACCCCAAACCCCTCTAAAAGTCCTACTAAAAGGGGACCCCCAAACCAACTCTCCACAACCCTCATTAAGATGGTCCTAGGAAGTACTTCTGGGTCCATGATGCAAGTTGCAATTTTCGTTCAAGATAAAATGGGCACTATTGGAGGGGACATAAAGTCAAAATATGGTTTCTCACATGCTAAAATTACCCCTAACCTATGGGTACAAGGAATGGGCTACCTAAAAATGCATGAAACTACCCCCTAGGGTCCTATTTAACCCTCCAAAAACCATGGTTCAGTTTATGCACGAAAATGTAAGGTATGACTTCACTTAGGGGTCCTAAGACAAGAGGATGCACTTAGAATACCCCCTCGAGGAAGCTTCTAGGACTTGCTCTCGCACTCCAATCACACGACATACCTTAGTTAACAATTAACTCTAGTGTCAAGTGACACTCACATAATTAACATCACAATTAAGGTATGTCCAACATATTACAACACTTAACAATCCTACACATACATTCACATTAGAGTTACAAAATAAAACACTTCACAATGAGGCCCTGGTATCTTCAATAGATGGGGCTTGGCTTTACTGATAGCACAAGCATTCAATGTGGTTTCCCCGAATGTTTCCATGGTCCTTCCACCTGCAAAACCTAAATGCAGCATCAGTAATTCAAGGAAGAAAACCATCATATATAAACATACAAGATGTAATATCCTCACATTAATCTTAACTCAATTGTATACAAAGAATCATACAAAAAGTAATGATCTAACACAATTCAATTGAACATTAAATCACATAGAATGAAATGTCATAATTCAATTGTCTGCATGTAATCATATAGGATTCAATACTCACATCAATAAATTCAATTTGCATAACCCAATTTATACTTCAATTGCATATATAATTCATAATTTAATTTGCATAATTCAATTTGTAATTCAATTGCATAATTCAAATGAAATCAAGATCATCCATAATTTAACATCATCATAAGGTAATCGTCAATTACTCATAACACCAATGTAGTGAAGATGTCTAACATGATATTCATTTGCAACATAGAATTCAATTGCATTCTTACAATCACTTTCTCATAATTCATAATTCAATGCATATGTCTAATCACTTTCATATAGTGCATAATTCAAATGCATATAATTTTATATACACAAGTTATAATTTCTACTACGTAATCAAAGTCACATAAAGTACAGTGCCTCATATAGATCATAATCCAAATGTAGGCTTGCAAACATATAGATTGCATTTCATTATTTCAATTCAATTCAATCCACATAATTAAATTGCATAACTCCATGGTACTCCTAATCCCACAGATTCTCGAATTTTCCTTAGCATAGTATTTGAGATAACAGTCGGGTCCTATAAAAATTCTTATCGCAAGGATGATTAAATTTCCTAATCTAGGAAAACATAATGTAGAATAATCCTATTAGTCTAGGATCTAACAAATCCTTGATCAGGGTTCTAATAACATCACCAAAACATCACTATGGTATAACCATATAATACATCATCGAAGCATTACTCATCCTCCTCGTAGGAGTTACTAGAATCATCACCTCAACTATTAATTTAATCCAAGATAAACTTAAGACTTAACACATAACTAATTTGGCATTTACATCTCGACTTCTTGAACTAATCCTTTCGACAAAAGTACTCAAAGGAGCCTTAATATTCTAGATGAATGTATGATCTGTAGGGTAACATACTGCATCCAAGATTCACTTACATAATTAATAACCCAAAGATATCACCTCTGTCATTGCGACACTTAGTTGATAGGTACTGATATGCAGGTACAATTTCATTAGGGATTTACCATTCATCCAAATACTACAAAACCCCTTAATCCTTCGTCATCGAGTGTCGAGGAAAAGGTGGAAATGGGGTGGACCTTACATTTATGATCATCAATTACATAATTAGTAAACAAAAATCACAATAAAAATATATAAATTACAAACATAAACCATTAGGTGGAATGACATTACCTTGATGATTAATTCTATTATATTCCAACTTCCATAGGCGAGGTGTCATTCTTCGTGGCTTTGATGTAGTCTCTTCTTTCCCATTGAAAAGATGTTTTTCTATACTTCGATACTTATGAATCTTCCTATGGAGGAAGTGTCTACACTCATCAAACACCTACTTTCCTAAACTTTTTGAATGGCGACATTTCATCTTTGGACCACAAACTGGACATGCAAATTTTCCCTTTGTTTGAAGACCTACAAGATAATGATATAATTAGATTATTAAATATGTTGATTTTTATAATTAGAATTATTATGCGCAACTTGAATTGACTATAACATACCACAAAAATGTGTTAGCCTTGGGGCGTCATGTATTGTCCATGCAAGTATTGCATGGAATTGAAATTGTCTTTGTCCTATTGGTCTAGACACGTCATACATAGTGACACCATTCCATAACTCCACCAACTCATCAATAAGAGGCTCAATATATACATTCATATCTTTAACTTGATATTTACCTACTTGAATGAACAGTAACATTACATAATTATTGTGACCATTTTAATGCAAGATTTGTAAGTGCATGTAAATTAATAACTATCAAATGATAAAATAGCAAGAACAATCATTGCCAACATAATGTGCTCCCTCTTTATTGACATCCATAGAGGAATGTTATTGTTGATAACAAAAATAGGCCACACTGAGTAAATAGATCTCATCTCTCCAAATGGATTGACACCATCCGCTGCCAATGAAAGTCTGAGATTACGAGGCTCTTCTTTGAAGTGTTTCCACTTTTCCTCTATGTGCTTAAATGCTGAACCATCCACAGGGATTCAAATAATGTCATCTCGACTTCTATTGCATGCATGGTAATCTATAAATTGTGTCAAGCTACTACACCTGAATAATTGTCGCATCAGTGGAATAATGGGGATGTAACGAAGAACCTTGTGAGGCACCTTTTTTGTTATTCGATCTATTCGATATCTACTCATATGAAATACAGGGCATTGTGTTGCAAATTCATGTTCTTTATACTATATAATATGATCATTGAGACAAGCATGTATTGTTTGATACTCCATTCCAATATCTTTCATAATAGTAGATAATTCTCGATATGAGCGAGGTAGAATATTTGATGGTGGTAACAGAAACTCACCTATCAATCTACAACAAAAAATATAAGTTGTTAATATAAACAATATTAGTGGTACATTAATTACCCTTTGTTAACTATAAAGACATATATGACATACCTTAACATATGTGACATTGTTATGTTGGATAAACCATTCATAACCTTCAAGTTCAACAACAAAAATACAACAGAGAGAAGAGTTGTTTGGGAGTCTTTGTATAGGGGCTCATATGCCTTCTCAAGTAGAGGTACATCGAGGCTATCATCATCATCATGATCAGATATGCTTGGACTAAATGTGTCATGGATCAATGTATTTATACCATCATCTTCAATTGTGTTTTCTTGTGCATGATAGTCATCTTCCATGGGATCATTATCTTCACCTTGGATATTCGCACTTCCATGTTCCTCCACTTTGAAAACCATATTCTTCGAATTGTTGTGGTTCATATCATGTACTTCCCTGGGGAGATCAACCTATATAAAATTGATTAACATAAATAAACCATGATCATCAACTCATCATCAAGTGATTTCATATGTATATAAATTGTTAAAATGATATAATGAATAACTTACCAGTGGAAGATAGTCATGCCCCCCTTCAATGTGACCATTTTCCCTACAATGTCTCTTAACTGTTTTGATTAGTAGTCTTCTACGGTTTAAGCCCTTACAAATTTTGCAGGGACAATAACATTTTCCATCACCTTTTCTTTTCAAGTTAGACCACAATCTAGCGATTGTCTCCCTATTTTGTTCTTCACTTATATTATCTGACATGATCGTTCTTCTAGGAAGCAAAAATTGGGATATGAAAACTTCGGTCTAGAACTTTCACAAACTAAGCAAAACTGTTGAAAGTACACAAATCTTCTTAGACCTAGTTAAATACTTTAATATTTTAAAAATACTTTCTTTGACTTTATTCCTAAGACATTTAACCCAATCACCTTTTATAACATTTAGTCAATTGCTCTAGGCAAATTTGTGGATAAGATTATTTGTAAAACTTTGACCAACTGCCTGAAGGTCTTATTTCAAGAGACCTTACAACATTAAGCCACTAAAAGCAATTTCAAAACATATAAGCTAAAAGTCTAGTTAAAATATACATTAGATTAAAAAATATACAATTTTCATACCTGAGCGCACGGCTATAACTTGTGCAATGGTCTTCTTGCTTAGCTCTAGAAGCTCTCCAACAATCAAAACATATAAGCTACAAGGCCTAACATCAATTTCAAAACATATAAGCTACAAGGCAAGACATATTACATGACATGGCAAAAGGAACAAAATTTACAAGCTTTAGCATATACCCCTTTCATTATGCTTTGATGGATATCCATACCTTGTTCCAAAGATCCTATTTTGGCACAGACAAGGAGTATGTTGGCAAAGGTTATGGAATTTTTCAAGTTCAGTTTAGAACTGTTTGATAAAATTGTTAAAAAGGGGATCAGTCGATCCATTCAAAAGAAAAGAGGAAGGGAGGAATTCTTTGTAACAACAATTATTCAAAAGATAATAAATTGAAACTGCATTAGATCAATAAGTGACTGTTGTTTTTTTTCTGTGGTATGACCTTATGCATTGATGTGGCTAGGTGAGTCAATTTTGTAGAGCATTGAAGGGTCTTTTTCACTCGAGTTTGTACTAGCTTAGAGACTGGTGTATTAATTAGTGGGAACCTACAGTAAAAAAGATTACAAAAGATGAAGATGGTAATGATGAAAAACTATGCTTACTATACAAGAAAGAAGAGGGTATTTGGTAAGGTCCACATTGATTGAAAACCAAGATTTTTGTCAAGTAGTGGCCCATGCCAAACTTTTTGATAGTTGAGTTTGTTACTTGCCAAGATCATAATGAAGATTTCTAAGACCTATTCCTACTAATCAGCTATGGCTAGTTATCTATAACCCTAGACACAAAGCATTGTAGATTATTGTGTGTCTTATTTATATCTGTGAAAGATGAACAACTGTGTCCTTGTTCATGTGCGGAAGCAAGGCGAGGCTATTTTGACAATTGCTTGTTGTGGCGAGTTGCATATCGATTTTCCTTTTAAGGATGATAGCTGAGTGTGTCCCTATCCTTGGTTGAGAATTCAATGATCCTATATCCTGCCCAAGAGGTCCACTGTGGCCATACCCACAACTAATTGTAAATATATTGAGCTATGTTCCAACTCACATACAAATATATAGCCTTGCCAAATCCCAAGAAGAAAATAATAAAAATTATAGAACCATATATTAGTAAATAGGTTTCAATATTTAATCCTATAATTAATAATTAAATTCATGTAATTAAAAAGAAAATATTTGTTTAGTTGAAAAAACAATTTATTACCTATTATATATGCTTGTTAGGTGGTTGGAATAATGTAAAACACCCACATGTATTTCAAATTTTTTGAGAGTGATAAGTACTGTTCCCTAAAACATGGAACCATAACAAAAGTATTCTATTGGCATAATAACATATTTTTATGTTGGCTTGTATTGCATAAATTCAATGGGTATACCTATTACCCGTGCACTTTCTCTAAACCTATTTTTCTTTAAACTTCATTCTTGAATAAATAGTATTTTTCAGACACTTATTTCATTTTTTCGAAAGCATTGTCAGTATTGATCAAAATCTTAAAATGTTAAAATTTATATACACATGAAATTTATGATAGCGTATATTTTTGTCATTGAGTCCTATGCAAAATTTGATGATTTTTGTGCTTGAACAAGAGCCATAACCCTAGATGTGCTTGAACAAGAACTGTGACCCTATTTCCATTTCATAGGGACCTCGTAAGGGATCCATCACTTCATCCACTCCCTTGGGGGAGGGTGAGACTATTGGAACCAATGACCATCCAGCTGTGTAGATGGTGGAGAATCTAGGGAGTTGGGTTGAGAAGTGTTCTAATAAGGTTGATGCAACTGCATCCCTAGATGGGCTTGGTGCTCTTAAGAAAGCCTATGGAGATGAAGAGAAACTTAGTAAAATTGGGATTGTGAATGGTGTAAAGGGTTTTTTTTTAATCTTATCTCTGTATATTAGATCTGTGTAGACTCGAAAGTGTCAAAGTTAAAGTTTTAAATGGATTAAAACACGTTAGAACTTAACATCTTTCATCTGCATCTGGTTTGGGTCAATTTGATTAAGCATTGAAGAAGTACAGGAATAAGGGAACAAAGGTCTTGCGGTGTGCCCTAGCCGACTTCAACACTCAAAAAATTTTATTCCCTATGAACCGATAGATGGTTCCACATCTCGATGAGGGAAATGTAACATTTTTCTTTGTTTCTTTTGTTTCTTTTGTTTTGAAAAATGTTAATGCGGATAAGATGGATTGAATAAAGGCGACAAGGCATCTATAATGTGCCTGGTCACTGCAAACTGGTATTGAAAATGTGTCTGATTTCTACCTTAACACATCTTCACTATGTATCCTTTCATGTCAATTCATCATATAATCCAATTTCCATTTTCTCCTCATTAGACCTGTCATCCTTGTCACTTGCTTGTTAGCACAACCACTATAAAAAATACCTTTTTCTTTAAATTTTAACCACTACCCCTCACAAATTGGTTTCCTTTACAAACTTGGTATTCTATAACCATGATCCCAAACAAGATTGAAAACTATCCTATTCTCTTCTCTCTTTTAACTTGCATATTTATATTCTTATTTCCATATATATGATAAAAATCAACATTCTCACTTCTATTTACCTTTACAATTGACTTATATTTGGATTCTCCTTCATCTTTGTCTTCACTTCTTGTGAAATTTTTCATTTTGTAAACTCATTTTCCTTCATATGTGACATCTTCTAAAGCATCATCAAACTCTAGGGCATCTTTGAATTCTTCATTATCTTATTGGAAAATATCAACACCATCCTCTTCATTTCTAGACACTTCACAAAGTACCTCTTGTGCATATGGTTTTCTCATGTCTTCTTGAAAGACCGATGCAACTTCTTTGGACTTTTATTTTCATCATCCACACTTTCTATAAGATCTTTACTTTCCTTGTCTCTCATCATCTTAAAGTTCTTATTCTTGACCTTTCCTTTTTAGGTTTCTCATACTTGCAAACACATGCTTAAACACAATATAAATAAATAAAACAAAAGACCAAAATATCTTCATAAGTGACTTAAACACATGCTTAAACACTTAGTTTTCCAAACCCTTTTCATCTTTTCTCTTCAAGGAAACCATCTTTTTCCTTCTTCTCTTCTCCATAATCAAATTTATAGGACACTTCAACATCTTTATCATTAGAAAACACCATATGTATTCTTGGCTTCTTTCCTCAAGCTACCACTTTACCAACATCTCAAAATCCTTTCTCACCTTTTCTATTTCTCTTGCCAACTTTTCATCTTGTCTTCCCATATCGACCTTTATCTTGTCTTTTCTTTTGAGACTTTCTTTCTTCATTTTCTATTGAATCTTTCTATCTTCTCTTTTGTCTTTGTGATACCTCATCCAAGGCTTCTCTTCTTTTTATTTTCTTAATATGTTAGTACCCAAGTTCTTCTCATAAACTCATCAATTTGCAACACAAATATTTTTTCAAGATTATATGAATATAAACCAACTTTTATACTCAATCCTTTGAGACTCTCAACATCTTCTTCCCATACCTTTTAGGCTTTGATACCAAACTATGGGGACAATCCCGCACTTCTATACTTTGACACCACTTAATGGCATGTCCCCACAACTATTTACTATGACTTTAAAGAAAAACAAAATTCTATGTCTTTACTTATGGAGTTGCAACACCCACTTCTTCCCTAGAATATTTTGTCCTCTCCCAAACTTTACACAACCCCTCTTCTTTATTATATGTGTTACTTCTTTTGTACACATACCACATTCTTACACATTCTTGGTCTTCCAATCATTTCCTTTCTAAGAGGTAAAGCAATTTCCCCTAGCTATCCACCTTCTACCTTTTAACCGTTCCAACTTCTCACCCACCCACCACAAATTGAAAACTGGTAAGCAAGAAATTTACATTTTTTTTATGGTCTTGTATTTTCTTTTTGGGTTTATGTTAAACAAGGGTGACAATTGGATTAAAAGCTACCTACATAGTGAAGGTCTTGATAGTGAGGAAGATGATGAATTGACCTTGAATGAGATTATCAAGGTAGATATTACTTCGGTGGTGGGCTAGGAGCTCCCATCAAATAATGCAAGTTTGGTCATGCATTTGAATTGTGGACTTGGGTGTTCAAACTAGGCTGAAGGCTAGTAATTTTTAATGCTAGGGGATAAATTCTTTGCATTTGTGTCCTTATAGTGAATGTTTAAGGTAGCATATAGATTATTTTATAGACTATAGCGGGGATGGTTGGGTGGGCAATGATTGTTTTTCTATTCATGGCTTCCTCCTATAGGATTACACTAGGTTTCTGTTAGATACTAATTCATCACCCTTTTTCCCTTCTAGGTGACTAGACATGTGGTATCCTCATGGGCACTTTCTTGTGTGTATATGGTGTTAGTGTTTGAATACAATTTTGTCCTAGTTGGACCCCTTTTGACCAAGTCACATATGTAATACTTTTTATGATCAATATAAAGGGTGTTGCCCCCTAGCAGCTATTTACTTACCAATTATAAAATAATCCCTTAAAAAATTAATTAAGAAATTTGATTAAATTTATAAAAATTAATTTAAAATATTATGAGATCTATTTAATAAGTACCAAAAAAATAACCAAGTTTTTAAGGATAGTTAATTTTTTTGCAAAAAGATAAAATTATATTAAACTAAAATATGAAATAATTACATACAAATTTACATGGTTTTATTTACATGTGGCATACTAGTTACTACTGTTATGGTTTTACTAGTCTTTTTGGAACCATGGACATTAAAGACTATAACATTGGTTTAGATCTTATGTTAATTTAGTATGGTATGTTGTTGGTGTTAGCTATAGTCTCCTTTTTTATGCTAACACACATTATTGTACGCTTATGGTTTTTGTTATTAAGTAGTTGGGTTTCTAGTTTTTCTCTCTGCTATCAATGTGTTGACTTTGCTGGTTAATGCCTCTTTCCACCTTTAGGCATTGTACTTAAGGGTCAGCCCCTTGGAATTTGATTTCTTTAATATCAAAAAACAATAGTTGTCATTAAAGATGAGAGAAAATAAACCAATGTAGTTTTGTTACAAAATAATTTGATAAAGTCTCAAAGCAGAAGAAGAAAAAAAATGGACAATAAGAAAAATACTATAAAATATCACTTGCAATCATGGCTAAGGAGTGAAAGAAGTGAGATATGAGATGAATAAAGAGTTTCCATCTATAAAATTCTACTATTATCAACATCCTAGAAATCTATTTAGACAAACAATTGTCAACATATGAATCAATAAAAAATTGACCCACATAAATAGCCCTTTTGCAAATGGGTTGCAAGTAGAGTGTGTTTAACCATGGATGAATCTTCTTAGTTAAGCACACTCAATATGGAGTAGAACTCATTGGATCTAGGTGATTCTCATAGAGGTGAAGCACTAGGACTTCTTGAGAGATCACGCATCCCAGTACTACTACATCTTTAGCGCAGTTAACTACGAAGTTTCCTCCATGATTAAACAAAATCATCTTACAACCCCATTTGAAAAACCTTCACCAAGTGTTGTACCTTATGAACCATTCATTTGGAACTCCAGTTACAAGCATAGTGTGTTTAACCATGGAGGAAAATCTGTAGTTAAGCACGTTGAAGATGCAGTAGTACTAGGGCGGGTGACCTCCTAGGAAATCCTAGTGCTTCACCTCTGTGAGCATCAGCAAGATCCAATGAGTGCTAAGTGTTCCATTGATTCTCATGAGAGATGGGTTTGTGTGAACCACTATTCATAATCATGGGTCAATGAGTTTGACTCAAAAAACTACACAGTTGAATCCTAATAGAAATATCACAATTTGACTTGTTGTGGAAAATATCTCCTACTTATCAATTGATGAGCTTAAGGAGATTTATAATGAATGGTTCACAAGGCACAAAAATTGGTGAAGGTTTTTAAAATGGGGTTGCAAGTAGATTATGTTTAACCATGCAAGAAACTTCGTAGTTAAGCACACTCAAGATGGAGTAGTACTGGGATGGGTGACCTCCCGAAAAGTCCTAGTGCTTCACCTCTATGAACATCACCTAGATCCAATGAGTGCTAATCATTCCATTAATTCTCATGAGAGACGGGTTTGTGTGAACCACTACTCATGAATCATAGGTCAATGAGTTTGACTCAAAAAATGACATAGTTGAATCACGATAGAAATATCACAATTTGACTTGCTGTGGAAAATATCTCCTACTTGTCTATTGATGAGCTTAAGGGGCTTTATAATTAATGGATCATAAGGCACAACACTTGAAGGTTTTACAAATGGGGTTGCAAGAAGAGTGTGTTTAATTATGGAGGAAACTCTATAGTTAAGAGCACTCAAGATGGAGTAGTACTGGGATGGGTGACCTCCCGAGAATTCATGATGCTTCACCTCTATGAACATCACCTAGATCCAATGAGTGCTACATGTTCCATTCATTCTTATGAGAGATGGGCTCGTGTGAACCACTACTCATGAATCATGGGTCAATGAGTTTGACTCGAAAAACTACATAATTGAATCCTCATAGCAATATCACAATTTGACTTGCTATAGAAAAATATCTCCTACTCATAGTAAGTTTGACTATTTCACTAGCTGTACTAGTGAATGAAGAAGACTTCGCATTTTCATGGACTCTTGGGATTAAGCATAAATATGGCCTCTGCAAGAGTTTGTAATCTATCACTTCTGAGATTTCTTTCTCTCGATTGAAGAACTTCAAAATGGCTGTCGATGTTGTAGATTTTTTGAAGGCTAAGAATTTGCTAGTGATCAGTGGCACAAGCTTTGTAGGAAAAGGTACTATAGGGGACTACTATAAATTTTTTTTCACTGATCTTTTTTGGGAGGAAATTTTTAATCATCTGTTGCCTGTGTTCTTATAGTTTTTGTGTATGCAGATGATATGCTTAGAGTTGTTCAGGCTTTTGCAAGAGCGTTACAAAGGAGAGTATGAGAAATTCATGGCACAAAAAATTGTTCCAGTTGTGGGAGATGTGTCAATACACGACGATATGGGGATTCATGAAGAGTAGAGAAATGAAGTTTGTTCCAAGGTCGATATAGTTGTCAACCTTGCAGCCACCACAAAGTTCTATGACAAGTTTGATATATTTGTTTCTACTTATTTATCATACAGGACCATCCAATACTTATAACATTTTAACATGTTAATATTATTGAACCAGGTGAAATTTAGAGATAGTTCATTTATTGTAAACAAATGATTTTAGGTTCATTGGCCCAACATTACACTAATAAATATAAAGATATAACCATTCTGAGCATGTATAATACATGAATTATTTGGATACAGTAATTCAATTTGAATAGTTGTATGTGTTGGGACTTCTTCATTGCTTATTGTGATGTAAAAAGTTCAGTACATGTACATGATAATAGATCTATAAGTAAAGCTGTCTGGATAGGGTTTTTATTTTTGTTGTACTTTTGATAATAAAATAATAATTATGGGAACAACTTGACAGATATTGTGCTAAATAGTGTTCATTTTCTTTATTTGGAAATACAGGTACGATATCTCCCTGGGTGTAAATGTGGTTCTGGCTATTAACACTATAAATTTCTATAGAAAATGTCCAAATCTACAAATCCTGATTCATGTCTCGACTGGTATAGCTTTGTTTCTAAGATTATAGTTGGTTTTATTTATCAATAATTGAAGTGGGTTTTGGCTTCCAATGCTGAGCACCACTGAGAGAAACTCTTTGAATGTTTCTGTTTCAGCGTATGTAAATGTGGCCGGGAGAAGTGGTATAATTGCTGAGGAAACTATGAAAATAGGATCTAAAGGAGTTACACTTGGGCCAGATGATATAAAAGGGGAAATGGATTTGATAACAAAGACTCTGGAAGAGATGAGAAGTAGTCCTCAATTATCTAGTACCAAGGCTGAGAGCAAGCGAATGAAAGAACTTGAGGAAGAGAGGCAAAGTAGGGTAAATAAGTTTGCTTTGTAATGTGTGACTGAATAAGTTTTTGAGGTAGTGAAGTATTGGATAGCCAAAAAAACATAGTTTGTGAAAAGGATCCGGGCATCCTAATTTTTTCAACAAGTGATACAAAAGCTGATTCATGGGTAATTGATTCGGGAGCTTCCTTTCATGCTTCCTCTCTCATGGATGCATTTACAAATTATCAAGATGGTGAATTTGGAGAGGTATATTTGGGTGATAATAAAGCATGTAAAATTGTTGGGAAAGGAGATGTTGTCTTGCATCTTGAAGGAGGAGAAAAATTACTTCTCAAAGATGTTAGACATGTTCCTCAATTAAAGAGGAATCTGATTTCTATCGGCCAATTATACACCCAAGGCTTTAAAACTAAACTCATGGATACATGGAAAATAGTCAAAGGTTCATTGGCTATTGCTAAAGGAGACAAAACTAGAAGTCTCTATATTTTGAAACCTATTGATAAGGTGGGAGCTTCTTTGACACTTGTGGATAGTGATGCTGCACTTTGGCATCAAAGGCTAGGCCATATGAGCAAGAAAGGCCTTGAGGTAATGCTGAATCGTGATCAATTACTGGGTCTCAAATCTGCAAATTTGGAATTTTGTGAGCATTGTCTTCATGGGAAACAAAAGCGGGTCAGTTTCTTGAAGGATGGACATGATAAAAGGACTACACCTTTGGAGTTAGTGCATTCAGATGTCTTTAGACCTACAGAGGTAACCTCTTATAGAGGTGCACAATATTTTGTCACCTTTCTTGATGATAGCATCCGAAAGGTATGGGTTTATATGTTTTCTAGAAAATCATAAGTATTCTCTAAATTCAAAATTTTTAAAGCTCCTATGGAAAATCAGAGTGGTCATAAAATTAAGTGTTTAAAAATGGATAATGGAGGTGAATTCTATTCATTAGAGTTTGATAAATTTTGTGCAGATCATGGTATAAGATGAATTAAGGTTGTTCCTTATTCGCCTCAAGAAAATGGGGCAGTAGAACAGTTAAATAGAACCATTCTTGAGAAAGCACGGTGTATGCTTTCCAATGCCAGTTTGGGAAAAGAATTTTGGGCAAAAGCCTGTAATACATTAGTCTATTTAATCAATAGGACTCCATCTCAACTAGAGTTTGGCATTCCGGAAGAGGAATGGCTGGGAAAAAGGATTTCGTACTCACACATCAAAGTTTTTGGGTGCGAAGCTCATGTACATGTTCCAAAAGAATAAAGGACAAAACTGGATTTCAAATCACAAAAGGGCATATTCGTTGGCTATGGTGAAGATCATTTTGGTTACAAAGTTTGGGATCCGGTTGAAGAGCGAATCATTCACAGTCGTGATGTCATTTTTAATGAGCACAAATTTCCAACTCTTGTAGACATTGATAAGTCTGAAAAGGATTACATTTCCTTCAGAATACCTTCAAATGGTATTGATTCTACTCAACAGGGAAGAAGTTCCCTTCAGGGGACTTGAACCTCTATTCTAATTCCTCCTTTTCAATCCTCATCTAGTGAGGATGATTACACATATAATATGTTCGATGAAGAATAGAGAAATTTGACTGATGATAGTCAAAGTTTTTTTGAAAATAGGGGAGAGCCCATGCTCTTCCTCTCCTCTCCTCATATCAGTTCTTATCATAGTCCTATTAGCAACATGGAAGACACTTATAATGGCAGAGAACTATCAAATTCTCTGTTACCTCACCATAGTCTTGAATCTCCTCACCATAGTGGAGATCCTCATAAGACTAGTCATGGTAGAGGAAATACCAATCACGAGACCAGTCATGGCAATGTGCAATCTAAGTTTATTGAATGTGATGATTCCTCTAGCCTCATAGCTCACCCATGCTCTCACAGTTTCAATAACAAGGGAATAGGGACTGAAGTTTTTCATGGTTTTGATGACAGAGAAATTGTAAGTCATAGTTTTGATGACAGAGAAGATACTCACGGCAGAGGAGAAGACAATCATGACATGTTTGAAAGTCACGACAGGTTTGGAATGACTCATGACAGTCAACATTCTCCTCCCTCGCAAGGCATTCCTCCCTTCTCACGTGACACTCATGACATGAGTTTTGGCCATCCTATACCAAACATTCTGGGCACTCATGTTCCAATACATGGTTCCATAGTGCCTAACTTGCACACTGCTTCCCTTTGCACTTTTGAGTCTCCCCAATAGACTGCTACTCTACATAGCACCTCTCGGGCAGAGAGATCTCGTGCTAGTCATGAAGATCACTCTCTCAGTCATTCAAATGATAGTGAAGACCACTCTTAGCATAAGGGTATGAAACAATCCACTTTTGGGGACTAGCATGGACACATTACGGAGGAAAAAATAAGCACATCTCTTGGTGGAGATAATGTTCATCAAGAAGGAGTTTTAACAGGACTAGCATACCGAAATAATTTGGGTATACAAAGGACATGCTCCTTTCCCATTTCCAAGGGTAGTCCTCATGAATTACTCAATGAATCAAATACCAATAGAATAGATCCTTCACTTGGAGAAAATAATCAATTGCAGAGAATTCATTCTCATAAACCAAATCATCCTAAATTGAGAAGATCCTCATGACAAAGGAAAGTTCCTTCAAAATTCTTTGATTATCAGCTATTATCTACTGAAGAGGCAGAGCTAGAGCTATTAATTTCTGAGCAAATTGAACCTGCAAAATTTAAAGAGGCCTATATAAGCAATGACTAAAACAATTGGTTTGTTGCTATGACAGATGAAATGAGTTCTCTTGAAGCAAATGACACTTGGGATTTGGTTGCTCTTCCACCAAATCGAAAACCACTCAAGAACAAGTGGGTCTATAAATTGAAAGATGAAGGAGGAGGTCACAAATGGTTCAAAGCTTGGTCGGTAGTAAAAGGATTAGGAAGAGAACATAGCAATAGAACAACCTTATTCTCATCATCTTGTGTCATGCCAACTGAATTTTCTTGGTTGATCAAGGTGTTGAATTCATTGAGGTGATTTGTCATGACTTCACCTTCCCTCATCTTAAGTTTATATAACTTCTTCATGATGAAGACTTTGTTCACAATGGATGCTTGTGCGTATGTAGAAGCTAATTTATCCCATACATCTTTGGCTATATTTTTGTCTGAAACATTATACAGCACATTATCACCTAATGCAAGAAAGATTGTCACCATGGCTTTCTCATCAAGCTTTCCCCAATCTTCATCCGACATGGCTATGGGTTTCTTTGCTTTTCTTTCAAGTGCCAATGAAAGCTCTTTGTTGACTAACAGATATTTCATTTGAATCTTCCATATTCTGTAGTTCTTCCCATAAAATTTATGTACTCTTACTTCTTCCATAATTCTGAAACCAAAATCTTCAACCAGCGATTGAAGATTTACTTGACTGTGGTATAGATTTAGACAAGTCATGGACAAAATTGAAGAGACACTCATGAAAATCTTGATGGAGACACTCATGTCAAAATTCGCTAAAAGGAAAGGTAAGAACCATGTAAGATCCATCAAGGAAGAGCCCTCAAAGAGTGAGAAGAGTCTACCAAGCAAATCTCTATTTAAACTAGAAGCTAAGATTGAGATTATTCTATTCAAAATGTGCACACCAAAAACTATAGACAGTCAATGGGAAAAATTGAAGAGTTTTTACATTCAATTTCCTACTTTAGAAGGAAAAAAATTCTAATTTAGTATGAAAGTATCTTGTAATCTATGGTACTAACAAGAACAAGCTCCAACTTCTTAGAATTTAAAAAATTGATTGACACAACTTTATCTTATTTCTCATAAAGAGAAAAAACATTAAGGAAAGCAAGATAAATTATAGAAAAAAAAGGATTGTTCAAAGGTGTGCAAGATGATGAGGTACTGAAATGTATAAAGACCTTTGTAACCATTTTTGTAAGTCTAATTTTCATTTCCAAATTGGTGGGCATTGAAGAGGCATGTTCATATGCTTATTATCTTGAAGTAAAGAACCTTTCATCCTCTCTTAGAGTAAATGGAGAAAAAAACAAGGTAAAGAAGGTGTTAGAACTTGCAAAAAAAATTTTCATGGCTACATGTTCCTTCCCCTGGCCTCTGCAAGTATTTTTCATGTTTTTGGCTAAAACCCTTGCAAAAAATTCATAAATCTAGCCGTTATGTGAAAAAAGCCCTAAAATGCCTTAGCCCTGTTATATTTCTTCATTACCTTTTCGGGCCACTTAAATCCCTTTTTCTACACGTGGTTATTTTTCCTTCTTCCTGTTCGCTGAACCGCTTAATATTATTTCATGCCTTTATGTTATTCGGTGAACCTGCGAATGTATGTTGTCTTGCCTCAGTCGCTAAGTCTCCAAATCCTCAGACAATTATATCTTCCATCTAGCGAATGCCCGACTGTGTGTTTGCATAATCTCCTGATGTTTAATGGTTACCGACAAACATTAAGCAAACTGGCAGGTGGCTTGTGTTTTTTCTTTAGTTGTGTATTTGCGTCATGGTGGCCCCTATTCCAAGCAGTGATACAGGTGGACCCAATGTCAGAGGATGCTGAGGTGGTAGGTTTTTATTGGTTGTAGAAGGAATGATATGGCAGCATGTCAGGTGGGCCTAGGGTTGTGAAGTATTTAGCAACTTGGCGACTGAAGTGCTCACTCATTCTCGTAATCTAACTCAGGGTTAAGAAAACTTTTTGCGACTCAACGAATGCCTTTGTTCGCATGTTCTCAGAGTTTGACTATGGTTAGAAAATGTATCCCGCAAACTGGAGATTGCTTTTGTTCATGCATTCACTAAATCCTTGGGGTTAAGTGCTTATCGCGAAAGAATAAAGAATTATTTTTGTGGGCCCTCATTGTCAGGTAAGCATAGTTGGCGGTCTCTCATTGGTCCACAAGGTTATGATTTGGCAGAATGCAGTGGGACCTGGTTTCCAGCTAGGCTGAGGGCTCTGACATGTCAGATGATTGACAGATGGCGTATGTTCTTATAGAGTGTGTCAGAGCCATGAGATCATGGGACAACCGTCGATCTTCTTGTGTGGGCCCGGAGGAGTTTCTCAATCCATTTGGCAGTAAGGATAGGATTTAGCAGCTCTGATAAATGCCTTTGTGTTTGCTGATTCGCATAGTAAAATGGTGAAGTTCTAAAAGGTCTGGCGATTCAGTGAACGTGCATTCACGGGTTCGCTAAATGATTTGGCAAAGATGTAAAACATTCAGTGACTTGGTGATATTCCTTCAGTCGCTAATTCACTAGATGACTTAAAAGAGCCTTTTTGACACGTGTAGTCGCATCTTCACTAGATTTAGCCAGGGTTTGGATTTTCATTCCGTGACTGGGATTTTCCTTTGTCGCGTGTTCACTGAATGTAACCTGAGGTGCTGAGATGAGTTAAGGTTGCTGAGCCCATGAAAGATAAAGGATCAACAGCCATGACTTATTGTTGATATAATTTTGAATGTGAGTCACCGATTGAAGGGTAAAATAGTAATGTGACTATTTATTTTCAAATTCAAATCTCTGAGATGTCTCCAGCGACTAATAGGACTGAAATTGATGACAAAAAGGGGCAAAGTTGGTGAAACTAATCTTCTCCGCCATTCCAGTGTGCTCCAAGATGTGAGATGATTGCAGAGGTGGTGTTTCAACGCAGAGAAATTAATGAAACAGTACCCTGGAGCATATTGCAGAGGTCAAATGTGGCCATTTTTCTTAGGGTTTGATGATGATCTGGTACTTGGACTAGTACAGGGCTATTTGACTGATGATTTAGACTGTTTGAGCTTGCATGTTGCAGCCTGATCCCTGTCTTGTGTGTGTTTACTCCTCGGTGGGGTTAGGTGGTTTTCAATTTTGAGTGGGAAATGATTATTGTGCTTGCATTGTAACCCTGGTATAAAGGGATTTCCATGATCATTTCTGATAATTGGGAGTTAGATTTTAAACTTTTTTGTTGTGAGTCTTTTGCCCAGTCAGGATTGTAACATTTTGGCATTTGGTATTTTGTTGATGATAGAAAAAGTTGCAGGTCTAAGCTATAATTTGCAAGCTTGATTCCTCTGGTTTGATTGTTTATACTTAAGGATTCTTCATACTTAATGCAAATATATGACTCTTATCTCTCCTTTGTGTCAACTTGGATAGGTTCTGAACTTTCTAGTTCTCTGCATATTGTTTTGTGTATATGTATCTATTCTTAAGTTCTAATCCAGGATTAGATGAAATGATGCTTTATATGGGACATAGATCTATCTGATTGTCTATGTAAGGATATCTTATAAGTAGTAAAGGGGATTGTAGGAGTGTTTATGGCTTTGAATCTCAGCTATTGTCTGGTGTGTATAGCATTCTTGTTCTAGGAAATCTTGCCCATTGGATGAGGCACTGGCCAAAATGATTATCTCATTATCAACAAATACTGATTGTTGTTGTTATGATCCCAAAAGCATAAATCAAGAACCATTCTTTAAATTTTTAGCATTTGGTTGTTTGTGGTTCTACCCTATAGCAATGGAGAGTCATTGACTGTGTGGTTAACATTCAGTACTTTGTTGCTATCCATTTATCTATTATTCAAACCTAGTTCTTGGTGTATGAAGTGTATTTTATACTAGGTTAGGTGCACCCACCTTGGTTTTGCAGAGCCAGAAGCGGAAGAGGGCAGTCTTGTCCCTATAGTTGGTGTAGTTACCCTAAGACCTCATAGAAATTTTGGAGTTAACCATTCCTAAAATACATCTAAGGGTATACTAGCATCCTTTTAGAGCATAAGCATCATTTTGGACACCAACAAGATGGCGACTCTGCTGGGGAAGTGTTATACATGTTCATCTTAACTAGTAGGTCATCATTGGAAGACATGGTTATCTTTGTCCCTTGTCCCTTTAACTCATTTGAGCATTTTTTAAGTCAAGAAATCATCATATAATATTCCCAATACACTTGGGTGGGGACTCAAAAATCTTGGTAGCAGTACTGGTCATTGATTTATTTTGCAAGATGAGTTATAGAGCTACTAGGTCTCAGAGAAAAGAGCATCCTGAAGATATAACGGAAGAAGGCATTCCAGGCACTTCAAGACCTAGTTAGACAAGGGGAGGAAAGAAAAGAAGAGGTGTTTCTCATACTTGGAGAAACAAGAAAGATATTAGACAAGAGACCCAAGCCAGGCCTAGTCAGGAAGAAAATAATTCAGAATATGAAGAGGCTGTTGTTGACTTGGGATTGAATCAGTATGAAGAAGAGATTCAAGTGGAAGATGATGAGTCAGACACCACACTCCCTAAATTAGAAGAGATCTTTGAGGAGGTCTATAAACTAGAAAGAAGAGTTCAGGAATAGCTTGCCATTAGGCAACAAAGAGAAAAGGACAGAGAAGAAAAAGTAAGACAAGCCATGATAAGGGTTGATCAGCTAAAGAGGTAGTTACTAGATTTGGAGGCAATTAACTTTGTGCTAGAGCCTGAGAGAGTAGATGAATAGCCTATTATTCAAAGAATATGTGAAGAAACTAGACCAAGAGATAAAGGTAAATAGAAGGCTGTTGGGATTCAAATCAATGAACAAGCTATTGGGGATAGGACATCAGATCCAGGAATGAGATTAGATTCAGATTTGGAGATAGCAAGAAGGAAGAAAGAGATATTGGATAAAGAGCTAGAGAAAGCTGAGTTAGAGGCTTCTGCTGTAGAAATTAGAAAAAAGATTGATTTTCTCAGGTATACTTCAGGACCTTCAAATGTTGCCGCTTCCTTCTTAGGGCAAGGTGGAAATCAGGGTAACAATGTAGCTCAAGAAAATGGTGTACCGGGTGCTACTAGGGTTCCTGATGGGTCAAACACAAGGACATCTACATCTCAAGGAATGGATCCACTGCATGGAGCTCCTATTCATGAAAGGTACAAGCAACTTACCTTCTTTGGTATTCCTGGTTATCCTAATGTAATCCCTAATGAAATTAGAAAGAAGCTTCCTAAATTTACTGGAAATAATGTCATCACATGTGAAGAACATCTAAAAAATTTCATAGATGTAATAGATGATTACAATATAGAGCCTGATGATGTTATAATGAAGCTATTTGTACAATCCCTGATTGAGGATGCTAGGGATTGGTGTAGAGGGTTACCCCATGCTAGTATAGGGTCATGGAATGAATTCAAAAATTGTTTCAAGGAACACTATGGTGATAAGACTAATGAGGGTTTTATCTTGAATGAGTTCAATAATATAAAGAAGAATCAGAATGAAGAGGTCCTTGAATTTAATATAAGATTCCAAAAGGCCATGCATAGGCTCTTGTAGGTTATCAGATTAGATGACAGGGTATGTCTTGTGACATAATTGAATGCCTTTGATGCAAAGATGGGATACCTCTTGAGAGATAAGAGCCCTAGAAGTCTTGGGGAAGCTTACAAATTGGCCATCAACATAGAGAGCAATAGAAGAATATCAGGAAAGATAGGAAGAAGAGATGATTGCAGGCCTCAAATGCAGAGTAAGAAAGAAATGGGAAGGTCTGCTGACTCTAAACCCAAAGAGGATGACAATCTAAAACAAATCTTGAGGGCTTTGGAAGGTTTAAAGCCTGGTGAAAAAGGAAACAACATGGGTGTGACTATGGAGAGGTCATCTCCAAACAATTTTAGCAAACAGCCAAGGATGCAGACTTATCCTTACAACACTCAGTGGAAAGATGGCAAGCCCATTTTCCCAACCAAGCAAGAAAGGCCTGATGGAAGGATCCCTGATCCTTTGTAGAGAAATTCAATAAATTTAGCTGATGAGGTTCCATGGTGTGCTGCTTGTCAGTCTCCTCATAGTCCAGAGCATTGTTTCATTGCTTTGAATTTACCTTATAATCAAGAAGGTGAGGAGCAGTATGATAAGGAAGGATGTGGTATGACTTCTTCACATGCATGGGATGAAGTTGAATTTACTGATGGAGAAGAAGAAGATTTTGATGATGTTGGATGTAGTATAGTGAGGGGTGAGGAGAAAGTTTCTTTAAGGACACACATCAGTTTGTAAGGAAATGTGATGTATGCCAGAGATTTGCAGGTAGGTTGAAATTCAATGGGAAATTACCACTCAGACCTATTTCAGTTTAGACTCCTTTCCAGAAGTGGGGTATTGATTTCATTGGTGAGATTCCAAACAAGTCTAGTGGTGGACATTCATACATACTAGTGGCAACAGACTATTTTACCAAGTGGATTGAAGCTATTCCCACTAGAAGGGCTACTAGTAAAGTGGTAATTGATTTTGTAATGCAGAATATTCTCATTAGATTTGGTTGCCCAGAAACAATTGTGGTAGACAATGCAATGTGTTTTAGATCACAGGAATTGGATGATTTTTGTCAGCAATATGGGATACACATTTCATTTTCTTCCCCATATCATCCACAAGGAAATGGCCAGGCTAAGTCCAGTAATAAAAGCTTGATAAGGATTCTCAAGAGGGTGTTGGATAGAAATAAGAAAGCTTGGGACTCAAAGTTATGGTGGACATTGTGGGCTGACAGAGTAACTATAAAGAAAGCCATAGGTTGTGCCCCTTTTGACCTAGTTTATGGAATAAGTGCTAGATTACCTCAGAACAATTTGTTGCAAATGTACAGGTTCATCCAGGCATATGATGAAGATTTGAATGATGAGATGAGAATGAGAATGGATGAATTGATCTAGTTAGAGGAGGTAAGGAGGGATGCACATGAGAGAAATGAGACACTTCAGACACAGTGTAAGAGTTTATTTGATAAGAGGACAACTCAAAGAAGTTTTGAAATTGATGATCTGGTCCTGATGTGGAATGCAAGGTTGGAAGATAAGGGAAGGCATGGAAAGTTTAATCCTATTTGGTTGGGCACTTATCTTGTTGAAGGCAAGTGGGGAAAAGATTCATATATCTTGAAGGACTTAATTGGTGGTACTTTGGAATTGCCTGTTCATGGACAATTCTTAAAGTTTTACTTCTCTTGAAGTTTCTTTTCCATGAATAGTAGTTTAGGTTCCCTTGCTTTTGTCTGCTTTGTGTTTTTTGAGTCAGAATTTTGAGTTGGTCTGCTCTCCCAATGATTCTAAATCCTTGCCATGCCTGCAAGAGACATGCATCCCCAACTAGAGACACTGTTAGCACCTACAAATTTTTTTTCATGGCTACATGTTCCTTCCCCTAGCCTCTACAAGTATTTTTCATGTTTTTGGCTAAAACCCTTGCAAAAAATTCATAAATCTAGCCGTTATGTGAAAAAAGCCCTAAAATGCCTTAGCCCTGTTATATTTCTTCATTACCTTTTCGGGCCACTTAAATCCCTTTTTCTGCATGTGGTTATTTTTCCTTCTTCATGTTCGCTGAACTGCTTAATATTATTTCATGCCTTTATGTTATTTGGTGAGCCTGCGAATGTATGTTGTCTTGCCTCAGTCGCTAAGTCTCCAAATCCTTAGATGGTTATATCTTCCATCTAGCAAATGCCCGACTGTGTGTTCACATAATCTCCTAATGTTTAACACTTATCGGCAAACATTAAACGAACTGGCAAGTGGCTTGTGTTTTTTCTTTAGTCATGTATTCGCATGATGGTGGCCCCTATTCCAAGTGGTGATACAGGTGGACCTGATGTCAGAGGATGCTGAGGTGGTAGGTTTTTATTGGTTGTAGAAGGAATGATATGGTAGCATGTCAGGCGGGCCTAGGGTTATGAAGTATTCAGTGACTTGGTGACTAAAGTGCTCACTCATTCTCATAATCTAACTTAGGGTTAAGAAACCTTTTTGTGACTCAACGAATGCCTTTGTTTGCATGTTCTCAGAGTTTGACTATGGTTAGAAAATGTATCCCGCGGACTAGACATTGCTTTTGTTCGCGCATTCACTAAATCCTTGGGGTTAAGTGCTTACCATGAAAGAATAAAGAATTATTTTTGTGGGCCCTCATTGTCAGGTAAGCATAGTTGGCGGTCTCTCATTGGTCCACAAGGTTACGATTTGGCAGAATGCAGTGGGACCTAGTTTCCAGCTGGGCTGAGGGCTTTGACATGTCAGATGATCGATGGATGGCGTATATTCTTATAGAGTGTGTTAGAGCCATGAGATCATGCGACAACCCTCGATCTTCTTGTGTGGGCTCGGAGGAGTTTCTCAATCCATTTGGCAGTAAGGATAGGATTTAGCAGCTCTGATAAATGTCTCTGTGTTCGCTGATTCATGTAGTAAAATGGTGAAGTTCTGAAAGGTCTGGTAATTCAGCAAACGTGCATTCGCAGGTTCGCTAAATGATTTGGCAAAGATGTAAAATATTCAGCGACTTGGCAATATTCCTTCAGTCGCCAGTTCACCAGATGACTTAAAGGAGCCTTTTTGACATGTGTAGTCACGTGTTCACTGGATTTAGCTGAGGTTTGGATTTTCATTCTACAACTGGGATTTTCCTTTTTCACATGTTCACTGAATGTAACCCGAGGTGCCGAGATGAGTTAAGGTTGCTGAGCCCGTGAAAGATAAAGGATAAATGACTATGACTTATTGTTGATTTGATTTTGAATGTGAGCCACTAATTGAAGGGTAAAATAGTAATGTGACTGTTTATTTTCAAATTCAAATCCCTGAGATGTCTCCAGTGACCAATAGGACTGAAATTGATGATAGAAAGGGGCAAAGTTGGTGTAACTGATCTTCTCCGCCATTCCAGTGTGCTCCAGGATGTGAGATGATTGCAGAGGAGATGTTTCAACATGGAGAAATTAATGAAACAGTACCCTAGAGTGTATTGTAGAGGTCAAATGTGGCCAATTTTCTTAGGTTTGATGATGATCTGGTACTTGGACTAGTACAGGGCTATTTGACTGATGATTTAGACTGTTTGAGCTTGCATGTTGTAGCCTGATCCCTATCTTGTCTGTGTTTACTCCTTGGTGGGGTTAGGTGGTTTTGAATTTTGAGTGGGAAATGATCATTGTGCTTGCATTGTAACCCTGGTATAAAGGGATTTCTGTGATCATTTCTGATTATTGGGAGTTAGATTTTAAACTTTTCTGTTGTGAGTCTTCTGCCCAGTCAGGATTGTAACATTTTGGCATTTGGTATTTTGTTGATGACAGAAAAAGTTGCAGGTCTAAGCTGTGATTTGAAAGCTTGATTCCTCTGGTTTGATTGTTTATACTTAAGGATTCTTCATACTTAATGCAAATATATGACTCTTATCTCTCCTTTGTGTCAACTTGGATAGGTTCTGAACTTTCTAGTTCTCTGCATATTGTTTTGTGTATATGTATCCATTCTTAAGTTCTAATCTAGGATTAGATGAAATGATGCTTTAGATGGGACATAGATGTATCTGATTGTCTATGTAAGGATATCTTATAAGTAGTAAAGGGGATTGTAGGTGTGTTTATGGCTTTGAATCTCAGCTATTGTCTAGTGTGTATAGCATTCTTGTTCTAGGAAATCTTGCCCAATGGATGAGGCACTGGCCTAAATGATTATCTCATTATCAACAAATACTGATTGTTGTTGTTATGATCCCAAAAGCATAAATCAAGAACCATTCTTTAAATTTTCAGCATTTGGTTGTTTGTGGTTCTACCCTATAGCAATGGAGAGTCAGTGAGTGTGTGGTTAACATTCAGTACTTTCTTGCTATCCATTTATCTATTATTCAAACCTAGTTCTTGGTGTATGAAGTGTATTTTATACTAGGTTAGGTGCACCAGCCTTGGTTTTGCAGAGCTAGAAGTAGAAGAGGGCAGTCTTGTCCCTATAGTTGGTCCAGTTACCCTAAGACCTCATAGCAATTTTGGAGTTAACCATTCCTAAAATCCATCTGAGGGTATATTGGCGGCCTTTTAGAGCATAAGCGTCATTTTGGACACCAACAAAAGGTTAATTCCATAAGTACTAAAAAGAAATATGCATATTTCTAGTTCCATTGTGATAAAGATGGTCAAGCATAATCCTCATGTTGGAAGTTTCATCTTGAAAGAACCCCCATAAACAAGGCAAAAAGAGTAAGAAAAACTCTATTCCTAATATCCACAAAAATAATGTTGTGATCAATAAAGATAAGGATGTTGTTAACACTTCAAAGGTGACTTTTCTAACTTATAGTTTATAGTTTTTTTTCTATCAATGTTTCCAAACACATAGTGAATCAATCATTCCAATCCAAAATATTGATGAAAAAAAATTACATGGTTTAAGCTAGAAATACTTTTAGAAAGAAACATTATTTAACATCAAAATTTGTGTTAATGGTGTACAACCAAGGTTGATGTACTTTTTGTTAATGTTCTGAAACTAACTTGATTATACAAGATTTACTTGTTAAACTTGAGCTTAAAACTTCTCAACACCCTAAACTATTGTATTGTTCCTATTTTTACATCATTCTCAACACCCTAAGCTATTATAATGTCCCCACTTTTACGCCATCTTGTTTTGCGAGCATTGGCCATTTTTCAAGGTTTGTTGTAGATTTCTTGATAGACTAGGAGGGCTCAAACATTTTTGGTGAGCTCAATTATCAATTTTCAGTGGGTTTAGACAGTAATTGTTCTTTATAGTAAATGCTTGCACAACACCAATCTTAATAGGTTTTTTTGGGTTTGTTCTCTTTGGTACTCGGAGAATATTTCTTTTATAGTAAATTCTTGCATGACACCAATCTTTCGGGTATGTTCTCTATGGTCCTCAAATAATATTGTTATTTATAGTAAGCACTTGCATGGCACCCATCATTCTAGGTCTTTTAGTTTTGTTCTCTTTGGTTCTCGAAGAACACTACCGCTTATAATATGTGCTTGTGTCAACATCAATTATCATCTATCAATTGGTTTCATCATGTTTAATTCTCCATTTCAAGTGCCTTGGTGAGTTTCTCTAAGGTGATGGAAATTATTTTAATATTTTTATTGAAGTGTTTTAAAGATGATTTTCCAATGTTGAAATGAAATGATTAATATTTCATAAAGTATGTCTCCAAATGTGTTGCCTAAGCCTAGGAGATAATAAGTTGTTTTTAAAAGTTATATGGAGGCCTTTTGGAAGGAATATAATATTCAACTATTTGAATTTTCCGTAATTTCTTCTTCCAGGTCTATATATTGGGGTTTGAGCTCTCATTCTCTCTTATAAGGTTTGCACACATAAAAAAATGTTATTAGAATGAACATGGGAATTTCTTCTAGGTATTCTTAAAAACAAAAAAAATTCCTATTTAATTTTGTTGGTTTTGATGGTGAGTGATCCACCCTAGCTAGACTGGGTATGTTCATTCAAGAAAAACATGGCTTCAACATAGTTTTTAAAATATTTAGGAATTTAGAATGGTGAAACCTTCATGGAGTTTTGATAGCTGTTTGGAATCATATTTTGGTAAATCTTCTATTGTGTTTATTGCATTGTTTTTGGGATATTTGGTTTAAGGTTTCGCAAGGTTTTGGGGCCAGTCAAACCCTTGTTCAAGGTGGCGCCATGCACTTCCAATATTGATGCCCTCACCAATGAGTTGATCTTGTGTTTATGGATATTGTTTAAAATGGTTTTGCTATGTTGGGGGACCACTTTCTATAAGATTTTTGGAGGTTTTCAGTTAAATCTAAATTTTCTTAGTAAAATTGCACATCAAAGGAGGTCGTCCAACTTATGGTTGTGCTCTTTGGAGGTTGGACTGTTTACTAGTTGTGCTCAGAGTCTGAAATATCCAAGTGGCACTGGAATTCATGTAAAGGTATATTCATGTTTGGTGGCAGTTTGGGAAGCAAAAGGTGAAGCTATGAGGTCTTAGAACCTATCAGTATGCACTTTCACACCCTTTTTCTACTGCAATAGATATTTTGAGTAACATTTCAAACTTGAGAACAAGTTGAGGGAAGACTGTAATTTGTTCTCAAATTTGGTATTTGCTGAGGTATTAAATGTGGTTAGAGTTTTTGGATAGCTGGAAGCTTTTGGAATGATGTTCTTTGATCTCTAGATCTCATGTACTTCTGCTTGTCAATAAACGGGCGTTAAAAACTTTAAAGGGTATTTGAGGAACATACCTTTGATAAATCACAACTTGGAGGTAACCAACGGTCAAGCTGAAAATATGTTGTCCATGCCGAGTCTCCAGTTATTTGGTATCCATGCAAAGCATCAAGATCTTCGACCACAGTTGTGAAAACAAGACCCAAATGACACTTCACTTCTCCTCATCCAACATACAAATTACCCAGCGGCTACAAAAATCCCTCTCAGCGCTATTGAACATAGAAATGACCAATGTTTTCCTTTTTTTTTTTCTTATATTCTGTTAACATCGCAATTGCGACGTTGTCGGGTTATAATTAAAAAAAAGCCAAAAACACATAACATTTTCCCGCCATCGCAAATTTCCATCGCAATTTCACCCCAAATGTATTAGTGACACCCTATAGAGATTAATGTATTTCACAATTTGCAAAATATCTTGCATTATCTCTCTCATTTGATGGAGTGGAGGTAGCAACAAATAGGTATTTATCAGATGTGTCTTCCTCGAGTGAAGAAAGTAAGTCATTTAGTATGTCTGAATTAGGAAGATCAACTAGAGGTCAAAAGACTAGAAGGAAATTCAATAGATGCATGAAATTTTTCCTTGCCTAAGGGGGGTCATGTTCTTATGATGATGAGAGAAAAGGCGACATCGAGGTGCCCTCTAGGTACCAAAATCTACAGAAACAATGGGTCCCCAAGGAACTTCCTCCAATAAACATTGATTTTAGTGTTAAAGGCAAGATATATCGTATTGCACCATCATTAATACATGGTTTGGGCCTATTTTCCATGGATGGCATAAAGGTCTCTTACAAAAATGTTGTTGAATTGATGGAGTATGTTGGACATTGTTATGATTACAAAGGTTGGATGCAAATTGTTCAATATAAAAAAAGTATGTGTAGGTATGTACTCTCGACAAATTATATTCAACAAAAAGACAAAGAGAAAAGTAAAAGAGTGACTATATACATTGACGGAAGGCCAAAAGCATCAGGGAATATTATAGGTTTTATAAATAGCACGCAACCTCTGTCAGCTATTAAGCAACCCAATTGCATATTTGAGGTGCACGAGGGAAATCATGTATTTGCATGTGCGATAAAATCAATAAGTGCAGGGGAAGAGCTACTTATTGATTCCAATTTGAATCGCATAGATACAAATGATGTCACTATCATTAGGGTGCCACTAATACATTTGGGGTGAAATTGCAATGACAATTTGCAACGACAGGCAAATGTCATGCGGTTTTGGCTTTTTTTTTTCAAATATAGCCCGACACCGTCGCAATTTGCGACGAAAATACATTTGGCACTGTCGCAATTGCGTTGTTGTCGGGATATAAGCCCAAAATTAAAAAGGAACATTGTCATTTGTGTTTTCAACAGCGCCGTAACCCTCCGTGAAATCACATCAGGATATAAGGGCAAAAAAAATAAGAACGTTGTCATTTGTGTTTTCAACAGCACCGTAACCCTCCGCGAAATCACATCGGGATATAAGGGCAAAAAAAACAAGAATGTTGTCATTTGTGTTTACAACAGCGCCGTAACGCTCCGCGAAATCACAGCTACAATTTCTGAGTACGTTGGGTTTATTTTTCTTTTGTCATTATTATGTAATCTGGTATTTAGCTGTTAGAGAGCTAAAATACCCAGAAATGAGGACATATCTATGTTGAATTTATTGTTAGCGGCTTTGGTTATTTAGAAGTTTAATTTTATTTGTTCATCTTTCAAGCACAAACGTTTTGTGGACCATAACATCTTCATTGTTTCGGGTATGCAGTGAAACAGCCCTAACTTGCAATTGCGATGTTGTCAGGATATAAGGGCAAAAAAAAAAAGGAACGTTGTCATTTGTGTTTTCAACAGCACTGTAACCCTCCACGAAATCACATCAGGATATAAGGGCAAAAAAAACAAGAACGTTGTCATTTGTGTTTTCAACAGCGCCGAGAGAGATTCCCTCCGTGAAATCACAGCTACAATTTCTGAGTACGTTGGGTTTATTTTTCTTTTGTCATTATTATGTAATCTGGTATTCAGCTGTTAGAGAGCTAAAATACCCAGAAATGAGGACATATCTGTGTTGAATTTATTGTTAGCGGCTTTGGTTATTTAGAAGTTTAATTTTATTTGTTCATCTTTCAAGCACAAACATTTTGTGGACTGTAATGTCTTCATTGTTTCGAGTATGCAATGAAACAGCCCTAACTTGCAACTACCTTCACGGTACTTGTGTACATTATCATGTTGTCTTTACAGTGACTGTCCTCATTCAAGTGGCAATTACACAAGGGACAGTCACTGTGAGATGTCCTCATTTGTGACAAGGACAGTCACACTTAGGACATCTCATAGTGATATTCCCTTGTGTAATTTCCACTTGAATGTATTGCTATTGAACCACATTAATGCTTTTCTTCTTCAACAAATGAGGACAGTCACTGTAAAGACAACATGATAATGTACACAATTACCAAAAAATGATCTTGTTAATTGATGTAACACTTTGTCTTGCTCACTCCCTATCCTTCACTAGGGTCTCTTTAGGCCAATGTTTTGACTTGATAGGGTACTTAACTATCCCTACACTCTTTAGGTATCTCTACCCAAGATCCCACTCCTTCAACTAGTGCACACCAACAAGAAATACAACGAACTCTGCTCAATACCAATCTAGCTACTAGGACACTCCTAGTCTTGTCTTCACAAATTGAAACACATTCAACTAGAACTTTACTCCATGGAGAGGCTGGCCACTAGGACCTCTATTGGTTTCAATATTACTCCTTCACCTATACTTTTCATCAGTACTTCAATCCAGTTCATCAAACCATGCCAATTGCACCCAAAAATAGGCTGCTAGCAATTAGGCCTTTGTCAAGCCTTTTTGTTTATATTAAGCCACCTAAAGGGCTTAGGATTCAGATGCCCTTTATTGAGAACTCCAAGATATCTAAGGTCTTGTCCTCCTAGATTTTTTGTACACCAACTGCTACAGCCATGCCTGAAAACAAGTATTTTGACACAACTTGGACAGTCTGACTAAGAGTTTGTTTTCTTAGCAGCCAAAGAAACTCACCCAATCTTCTAATTTGACTTGGGGCTTCTTTATATGTGTGTCTACCTCTCCATGAGATTTTAGTTGAAGCAACCAATGCATTCAACTTGTTGTAATCTTCTTGTAATGATTTGTCATCCCTAACTGTGCTCAACTGACTCACCTAGGACATCATTGCAAACATAGAAAATGAGCTTCCCAAGGCCCCTCCTTCCAAACATATAGTACATGGAGTCTCCTCACCCATTCCAAGAGCCCGTACAAAATTGACAATGGAATGATGAGCTAAGACTCCATTTGTTCAACCTGCCTGGTTCAAACCAATGATAGGGTACTTAACAAAAGAATTAACAAACTAGTTGGAATGCTTCAAAACTCAAAAAAAACACAACACAGAATAAAAAAACAACTTGTACTAACTTTTCCAATAGACATTGCGAGCTATCTAATCCATTAATCAACTGAAAACAAAGAAACAAAAAAACTCAAGAATTCACTAAAACCGTGTTACTCTACAAATCTTCTTAATTCCAAATGTTTTTCCCCCCAACCTTTTGCAAAGATCGATGGAGGCCTCTTATAGTTGATCTGATGCCTAATTCAATGGTTTCATATAGTTACATAACCATCTTACTCGAAAATGCTCCCTTGCACAAATGTTGTCAATGTTGTGAATGACAACATTGACAACTTGTTACAACCTTTGGGATTTTGGTTCAAAACTTATTGTTCAAACACCATAAGACCCTAACCATGACTTAGTTAGGATATTTAGACCTCACATAGGCCACTTCTACACTTCTTTGCCCAATTTGACCCCTAAATGCTTCATTCCCACTTTTGCCACAATATTGGTAACTTGGGTACAAATTGGCACTTGCCTTCACAAAGGTCACACATGAGGACATCTCACAGTGATCGATTGTCCCTTGTGTAATTGCCACTTGAATGTATTGCTATTGAACCACATTAATGCTTTTCTTCTTCAACAAATGAGGATAGTCACTCTAAAGACAACATGATAATGTACACTCACTGTAAGGACAGTCACAAATGAGGACATCTCACAGTGACTGTCCCTTGTGTAATTGCCGCTTGAATGTATTGCTATTGAACCACATTAATGCTTTTCTTCTTCAACAAATGAGGACAGTCACTCTAAAGACAACATGATAATGTACACTCACTGTAAGGATAGTCACAAATGAGGACATCTCACAGTGACTATCCCTTGTGTAATTGCTGCTTGAATTACACAAGGGACAGTCATTGTGAGATGTCCTCATTTGTGACAAGGATAGTCACACATGAGGACATCTCACAGTGATTGTCCCTTGTGTAATTGCCACTTGAATGTATTGCTATTGAACCACATTAATGCTTTTCTTCTTCAACAAATGAGGACAGTCACTCTAAAGACAACATGATAATGTACACTCACTGTAAGGACAGTCACAAATGAGGACATCTCACAGTGACTGTCCCTTGTGTAATTGCCACTTGAATTACACAAGGGACAATCATTGTGAGATATCCTCATTTGTGACAAGGACAGTCACACATGAGGACATCTCACAGTGATTGTCTGTAATGTCCCCTTTTTGGCTAACTTGGAAAATAGGAACAATTACTCCACTTCTCAGACTTACTCTATCAGATACTTACAATTAAACTAAGTAATGGAGGTTACTTAAGATATCAACCGCTATTTCAGATTCAATCACAATATGTGTGCAAGATGATATTGATACCAATATGTTTAATAGCACTGTCGGATATAATGATATGAAATATGCTATGAATATGATGTTTCCTATCACTTATAGTGATAGTATAATGATGCTATGTCTGATATAAATAATATCGATATACAATCAATAAGTATTGCTTACAACAATGTATTTTCTGTGTCTGATATGATGATGTAATTATGCAAATGTGTAATATCGCTATGAGTGATATGTTGCTATTTCAGATTCTAAATTATATGCTTGCAACTTCAAATATTGATGCTGTTTCTGACTATCCTTTCTATCTGTGCAATCATGGTGTTGTCTCTGATCTGCAATAATAAACTTGAAACCAAACTGCCAAAGGCAGATGCTCTATTGAGTATATCCAAATATGGATAAGTAAATAAAGTTCTAATGATGCCTTGAGTGACTGACGAGAATGCATTCTTATATTGTCTTTAACAAATGAAGAGATGCTATGAATGAGACGTGTCTTGTTTCTTCCTCCATGTCCCTTTGTTAATCACACCTTTCCATAATCCGACAGTTCACATAATATTATTTCATTATTTTTTTATCATAGATAACTCCCAGATTGACTCAATATCAAATATTTTTATGAAGGTAATCTTCCCTAATTGGTAGTGCAACCAGTAGTTAACATCCATTGTGTTTGTATTAGTTTGGTCTAACTATCATTAGTATTTAGTCAATCGATATTAACTCTTGCCTTATCCCATATTGTTATGATTATATCCAATCTTTCTACTCTGATATAAGTCGATATCATTTTCTGATAATTGTCTATTTATTGGTTGATTGCTAGTAATGGAGTTTGATCTTCAAATTGACTTCCATTCCTGTTAATACTTAAGGATACATTGTACTTATTATCCATGACTGATGCCTCATTCATCAATAGCTTGTGATATAATCACTGATGCTTTTGTGTTTCTACAAGATGTGGTTTATCTCAGACAATCGATAATCTTTCAATCCTTTAGTCGATATCCTCCTATGTGGTGTCTATTGATATAGATAGTAGAATTCAATCTAGTTTATGTTATTGTCATGATAACATAGGAAGTGATGGTGCATATTTGCTAGCGGGTCTTCATGTTTGATATTGCTTTATCGGATATGTCATTGTCTAAACTTGTGCAATTAATGATTATTTATAATATATGAATGGTTATCCTTCTTGCTTATCAATACATCTTTTGAAACACATAGCGACCTATCCCTTATTCATATCATGTTGATCTTGACTTCATAGTATTTGGTTCATTAATCATCCTCTCATGGTATCGATGTGTAATGACTAGTGATTGTTGTATCACTTCTTCATTCCTCATCGTGATAGATAATGCAGATGTTTAATGTAGATGTATATCGATTATAGATATTCGATATTGCTTTAAACGTTATTATTATTATTATTATTATTATTATTATTAATGTTATTGTTATTATTAAATATTATAATTAATGATGTTAGTAATATTAATAATATTATAATAAATATTATTATAGTGATAACATATTGTTTTATATTGAGAGGTTTATTAATATTATTTATATATTAAAATTATTATATCAATAATTGATTTAATATTATTACTTAATATATTATTATAATATAATATATATAATTTATTAATAATTATTTATTATTAATTTATATTATAATTATAATCATAATTATATTATTTATTAATATTTTAATATTATTTAATTAACATATTACTTATTATGCTAACTATATATTATTATTATCTTTTGATAATAATTATATATTATTGTTATATACCGTTAATAATAGATTATTATATATCATCTAATCATTTTATTATTATACTAAGTTCAATATGTCACGGCTCATGACATTGTCCCTTGTGTAATTGCCACTTGAATGTATTGCTATTGAACCACATTAATGCTTTTCTTCTTCAACAAATGAGGACAGTCACTCTAAAGACAACATGATAATGTACACTCATTATAAGGACAGTCACAAATGAGGACATCTCACAGTGACTGTCCCTTGTGTAATTGCCACTTGAATTACACAAGGGACAATCATTGTGAGATGTCCTCATTTGTGACAAGGACAGTCACACATGAGGACATCTCACAGTGATTGTCCCTTGTGTAATTGCCACTTGAATGTATTGTTATTGAACCACATTAATGCTTTTCTTCTTCAACAAATGAGGACAGTCACTCTAAAGACACCATGATAATGTACACTCACTGTAAGGACAGTCACAAATGAGGACATCTCATAGTGACTGTCCCTTGTGTAATTGCCACTTGAATGTATTGCTATTCAGCCACATTAATGCTTTTCTTCTTCAACAAATGAGGATAGTCACTCTAAGGACAACATGATAATGTACACTCACTGTAAGTGTACATTATCATGTTGTATTACAAATGGACCTTATGTTGGTTGGGATATAAGTGCAAAAAAAAAAAGGAACGTTGTCATTTGTGTTTTCAACAGCGCCGAGAGAGATTCCCTCCGCGAAATCAAGCGGGTTATCATTTGTGTTTTGAACAAAGCGGGTTGTCATTTGTGTTTTGAACAGCACCGAGAGAGATTCCCTCCGCGAAATCAAGCGGGTTGTCATTTGTGTTTTCAACAGTGCCGAGAGAGATTCCCTCCGCAAAATCACAGCTACAATTTCTGAGTACGTTGGGTTTATTTTTCTTTTGTCATTATTATTTAATCTGGTATTCAGCTGTTACAGAGCTAAAATACCCAGAAATGAGGACATATCTGTGTTGAATTTATTGTTAGTGGCTTTGGTTATTTAGAATGCTTCCCCACAATACTTAATTACACAAGGGACAGTCACTGTGAGATGTCCTCATTTGTGACAAGGACAGTCACACATGAGGACATCTCACAGTGACTGTCCCTTGTGTAATTGCCACTTGAATGTATTGCTATTCAACCACATTTATGGGCCCATTTGGACCATGACACACAGTAGCATCTACAGAGAAGAATATCCCAGGTGTAACAAGTTGTAAGAATATACCAACAGTTCTAAGAAGTTCCCTAGCACGTAGTAGCATCTACAGAGAAGAATATACAACATGAGGGCAGCCACTATAAAGACGACATGATAATGTACACTCATTGTATGTGTACATTATCATGTTGTCTTTACAGTGACTGACCTCATTCAAGTGGCAATTACACAAGGGACAGTCACTGTGAGATGTCCTCATTTGTGACAAGGATAGTCACACATGAGGATATCTCACAGTGACTGTCCCTTGTGTAATTGCCACTTGAATGTATTGCTATTCAACCACATTTATGGGCCCGTTTGGACCACGGCACACAGTAGCATCTACAGAGAAGAATATCCCAGGTGTAACAAGTTGTAAGAATATACCAACAGTTCTAAGAAGTTCCCTAGCACATAGTAGCATCTTCTAATTGTCTATACCACTTCACAAGGTATTGTTTGCACACATTGTTTTTGGTTCTTTTGATGACCCTTGTTTTGAAATTGCTATTAGGCCTTGTAGCTTATATGTTTTGATTGCTAGAGAGCTTCTAAAGCTAAGCAAGAAGACCATTGCACGAGTTATAGCCGCGCGCTCAGGTTTGAAAATTGTATATTTTTTAATCTAATGTATATTTTAACTAGACTTTTAGCTTATTTTTGCTGTATATTTTAATCTAAAGGGAATCATGGATGTGAACTTGAAAGAATTTTGTACTTAGTTCTTATGGAGAGAATAGTAGTAGTTTACGGTCTAATATCAAATAGAGTTTTCCAATTACAGAAAGTTAATGAATTCTAATAGCTTATATGTTTTGATTGCTGGAGAGCTTCTAGAGCTAAGCAAGAAGACCATTGCACGAGTTATAGCCGCGTGCTCAGGTTTGAAAATTGTATATATTTTAATCTAATGTATATTTTAATCCTTTTTCCATGTCATGTAATATGTCTTGCCTTGTAGCTTATATGTTTTGAAATTGCTGTTAGGCCTTGTAGCTTATATGTTTTGATTGCTAGAGAGCTTCTAGAGCTAAGGAAGAAGACCATTGCACTAGTCGTAGCTGCGCGCTCAGGCATGAAAATTGTATATTTTTTAATCTAATGTATATTTTAACTAGACTTTTAAAATATTAAAGGATTTAACTAGGTCTAAGAAGATTTGTGTACTTTTGACAATTTTGCTTAGTCACTGAAAGTTGTAAACCGAAGTTTTCATAGCCCAATTTTTGCTTCCTGCGGAGAACGATCATGTCAGATAATATAAGTGAAGAACAAAATAGGGAGACAATCGCTAGATTGTGGTCTAACTTGAAAAGAAAAGGTGATGGAAAATGTTATTGTCCGTGCAAAATTTGTAAGGGCTTAAACCGTAGAAGACTGCTAATCAAAATAGTTAAGAGACATTGTAGGGAAAATGGTCACATTGAAGGGGGGCATGACTATCATCCACTGGTAAGTTATTCATTATATCATTTTAACAATTTATATACATATGAAATCACTTGATGATGAGTTGAAGATCATGGTTTATTTATGTTAATCAATTTTATATAGGTTGATCTCCCCAGTGAAGTACATGATATGGAGGAACATGGGGGTGCAAATATCCAAGGTGAAGATAATGATCCCATGGAAGATGATGATCATGCGCTAGAAAACACAATTGAAGATGATGGTATAAATACATTGATCCATGACACATTTAGTCCAAGCAGATCTGATCATGATGATGATGATAGCCTCGATGTACCTCTACTTGAGAAGGCATACGAGCCCCTATACAAAGACTCCCAAACAACTCTTCTCTTTGTTGTATTGTTGTTGTTGAACTTGAAGGTTATGAATGGTTTATCCAACATAACAATGTCATGTATGTTAAGGTATGTCATATATGTCTTTATAGTTAACAAAAGGTGAATAATGTACCACTAATATTGTTTATATTAACAACTTATATTTTTTGCTGTACATTGATAGGTGAGTTTTTGTTACCACCATCAAATATTCTACCTCACTCATATCGAGAATTATCTGCTATTATGAAAGATATTGGAATGGAGTATCAAGCAATACATGCTTGTCCCAATGATCATATTATATATTATAAAGAACATAAATTTGCAACACAATGCCCTGTATGTCATACGAGTAGATATCAAATAGATCGAATAACAAAAAAGGTGCCTCACAAGGTTCTTCGTTACATCCCCATTATTCCACGGATGCAACAATTATTCAGGTGTACTAGCTTGGCACAATTTATGGATTACCATGCACGCAATAGAAGTCGAGATGACATTATTTGAATCCCTACGGATGGTTTGGCATTTATGCACATAGAGGAAAAGTGGCAACACTTCAAAGAAGAACCTCGTAATCTCAGGCTTTCATTGGCAGCGGATGGTGTCAATCCATTTGGAGAGATGAGATCTGTTTGCTCGGTGTGGCCTGTTTTTGTTATCAACAATAACATTCCTCCGTGGATGTCAATAAAGAGGGAGCACATTATGTTGGCAATGATTGTTCCAGGTATTTTATCATTTGATAGTTATTAATTTACATGTACTTACAAATCTTACAGTAAAATGGTCACAATAATTATGTAATGTTACTGTTCATTCAAGTAGGTAAATATCAAGTTAAAGATATGAATGTATATATTGAGCCTCTTATTGACGAGTTGGTGGAGTTATGGAACGGTGTCACTATGTATGACGTGTCTAGACCAATAGGACAAAGACAATTTCAATTCCATGCAATACTTGTATGGACAATACATGATGCCCCAGGGCTAACACATTTTTGTGGTATGTTATTTGTTATTGTAGAGGACCCCCCTTTGCAGCAGCATAGGAATTTGAGATCATCAAGAACAGAGAACAAAACAACTGATGAGGGGGGTATTGATGATAACACTGATGCTCCTCTTAGAGCTTACATAGAAAAAAAAATTAGAAAGAGAAAAAAGAAATGATTGTCATCTAAATACCTTAATTGATAATGACTGAATTTTATGTCTCAATGAATTTAATTATGTGCTAATGAATGTTCATGAATTATGTGTTTATTTTCATATTGATGAATGTTGCATGTTAACGAATCTAATGTGTTAATGAATGTTATCATGTGATATTGATTGAATGTTACATTTTATTAATAATTGAAAGAATGAATGAATGTTAGATGTTAACGGGGAATGTAGAGTGATGTTAGGGGGAGGGGGGTGGGGCCAAATGAGCTTCCACCTTCACGTGGTTTGCCCTGTTTAGTAGAGAATATTAAACTATATTCTCAAAACAAAGTGAAGCTCAATAAGATACTAAATGAGTCAAAATGGTTATCAAGGTCCTCTATCCATAAGATACTTGTAGTCAAAATGGTTATTAATAAGATACTTGTAGTCAAAATGGTTATCTAGGTCCTCTATCCATTCCATAAGTTCTTCACCATTCAAACTTCCTCCATAACAAGGAATGTGCTCTAGGTTAGTCATGAAGCCTAGTATGGACTCTCTGTCAGATAGAGCCACTATTTCAGAGCCTTTTCTGTGCATTTCCTTCAAGCACTGTACAGTGTACGGATGTGAAAGGGAGGGCAGACCAGTGTGGACATTAGAGTATTTATATCTTATGCTTTGAGAGTTTATTTGGTAGATTCAAGACACCTTATATCAAAGTTATTCCTTTTTCTTATCTGTTGTTTTGTCAAACCCTCATTTTTTGGGTTATTGCATTCAAATGGCCTTAACCTGCAAATAAACCATAGGATATCCTTTCTTCTTTGTAAAATGCAAGTTAAGGGGGTTTATTTTCATATTTTAAAAGCTTTGGAATAGGATACTAAGCCAGAGAATTTTGAGAGCAAGCCCTAGGTCAAGAATCTCAATGTTCTTGACTAGGAGTTGATGGATTATGCAAGATCAGAGGGTAGCGGCAAGTAAAGGACCTCAAACCTTGTTGAATCTAGATCTTTAGAGCATGGTGGACATCTTCAAACTCTAATCTTGGTTTCATGCACCCATTTTCAATGCCTTGTTTTGGAACCCACACCCAAAGGCATGCATTAGGTCTGCAGACTCAATAAGGACATTGATATGCTGGAGTGGAGTCAGGGTCTGGGAGTTGGAGGATTGTTAGAACATCGAAAAGGGTACTCAAAAAACATATAAGTTCATAAGGTCCTTTGTCAAATTGAAGAGTTATTGCTGCAGAACAGGTTTTGGAGACCTACTAGAGTCACTAGGTCTATTTGGACCCGTTTGGACCACGACACACAGTAGCATCTACAGAGAAGAAGTTTGGTATGCAATGGTCTTGAAACCTCTTGAGAAATTCTTGGTATGCATTTGTGTGGTGCAAAAGCTTCGTTGAAAGAGAAAAAGAAGAAAAGAATAGAAATGATTTTTTTTTCTTTTTATGTCATATACTGTAACCAGCTACTTATGACTTGCAAAAATTATTATAACCATTTGAAATTGAAACTTAGTTTAATGTGAAACTGAGAACTGCTTTATTAGAGCTTTCTGTGATTTAGATTCAGACATCAAGAACATTGTTTGCCTAATATTGTGATTAATGTTTATTTATTAATATCTCATACTGACAAACAATTGATAATTGTAGGGAAAACGTCATTGGGGGTCTTTGAGGATCCACCAGAAGCCAATGAGAAAATGTATTCAAATGCTAAAGATGGTGTAACAGTCCTTACAGCTGTTGAACCTTGCTGTGTAGATCATCTCCGATTCTCCAAGTTCAACAGTACTGTGGTATTCCTTTGGATACTTCTAATGGTAAATTTCAGACATCAAGTTCTTTTCGTATGAAACTACTACATTTGTAATCTGTAGTTTTAAACTTTTAGTTTATAAATGTTCATCAGCTTTAGTTCGTATGCTGCCATTTCAAGTATGATTAATGAAGTTACCTTTATCACAGGATGAAAGTGAGCAGTCAGCATACTGGTACGGAGCTGGCAGCATTGATACGGTGACTAGGGCATCGTTTAATGGTGGTATTGTGTTTTCCCGTATTTAGGGCATCAGCCTTTTGAAGCATTGCCTTCATCTTTCTTAAGTCTCAGTTTTAAGTTTGTTTATCTCTCTTAGCACTGTTGAAAATACAAATGACAACGTTCTTGTTTGTTTTGCCCTTATATCCCGATGTGATTTCGTGGAGGGTTACGACGCTGTTGAAAACACAAATGAAAACACAAATCCCTTGTGTAATTGCCACTTGAAGGAGGACAGTCACTGTAAAGACAACATGATAATGTACACTTACAGTGAGTGTACATTATCATGTTGTCTTTAGAGTGACTATCCTCATTTGTTGAAGAAGAAAAGCATTAATGTGGCTGAATAGCAATACATTCAAGTGGCAATCACACAAGGGACAGTCACTGTGAGATGTCCTCATTTGTGACTGTCCTTACAGTGAGTGTACATTATCATGTTGTCTTTAGAGTGACTGTCCTCATTTGTTGAAGAAGAAAAGCATTAATGTGGTTCAATAGCAATACATTCAAGTGGCAATTACACAAGGGACAATCAATCACTGTGAGATGTCCTCATGTGTGACTATCCTTGTCACAAATGAGGACATCTCACAATGACTGTCCCTTCTGTAATTGCCACTTGAATGAGGACAGTCACTGTAAAGACAACATGATAATGTACACATACAATGAGTGTACATTATCATGTTGTCTTTACAGTGGCTGCCCTCATGTTGTATATTCTTCTCTGTAGATGCTACTATGTGCTAGGGAACTTCTTAGAACTATTGGTATATTCTTACAACTTGTTACACCTGGGATATTCTTCTCTGTAGATGCTACTATGTGCTGTGGTCCAAACGGGCCCATAAATGTGGTTGAATAGCAATACATTCAAGTGGCAATTACACAAGGGACAGTCACTGTGAGATGTCGTCATGTGTGACTGTCCTTGTCACAAATGAGGACATCTCACAGTGACTGTCCCATTGTGTAATTGCCACTTGAATGAGGACAGTCACTGTAAAGACAACATGATAATGTATACAAGTACCGTGAAGGTAGTTGCAAGTTACGGCTATTTCATTGCATACCCGAAACAATGAAGATGTTACGGTCCACAAAATGTTTGTGCTTGAAAGATGAACAAATAAAATTAAACTTCTAAATAACCAAAGCCGCTAACAATAAATTCAACACAGATATGTCCTCATTTCTGGGTATTTTAGCTCTGTAACAGCTGAATACCAGATTACATAATAATGACAAAAGAAAAATAAACCCAACGTACTCAGAAATTGTAGCTGTGATTTCACGGAGGGAATCTCTCTCGGCACTGTTGAAAATACAAATGACAACGTTTCTCTACATTATCATGTTGCCTTTACAGTGACTGTCCCTTGTGTAATTGCCACTTGAAGGAGGACAGTCACTGTAAAGACAACATGATAATGTACACTTACAGCCTGTGTACATTATCATGTTGTCTTTAGAGTGACTATCCTCATTTGTTGAAGAAGAAAAGCATTAATGTGGCTGAATAGCAATACATTCAAGTGGCAATCACACAAGGGACAGTCACTGTGAGATGTCCTCATTTGTGACTGTCCTTACAATGAGTGTACATTATCATGTTGTCTTTAGAGTGACTATCCTCATTTGTTGAAGAAGAAAAGCATTAATGTGGTTCAATAGCAATACATTCAAGTGGCAATTACACAAGGGAAAATCGATCACTGTGAGATGTCCTCATGTGTGACTATCCTTGTCACAAATGAGGACATCTCACAATGACTATCCCTTCTGTAATTGCCACTTGAATGAGGACAGTCACTGTAAAGACAACATGATAATGTACACATACAATGAGTGTACATTATCATGTTGTCTTTACAGTGGCTGCCCTCATGTTGTATTTTCTTCTCTGTAGATGCTACTATGTGCTAGGGAACTTCTTAGAACTGTTGGTATATTCTTACAACTTGTTACACCTGGGATATTCTTCTCTGTAGATGCTATTGTGTGCCATGGTCCAAATAGGCCCATAAATGTGGTTGAATAGCAGTACATTCAAGTGGCAATTACACAAGGGACAGTCACTGTGAGATGTCCTCATGTGTGACTGTCCTTGTCACAAATGAGGACATCTCACAGTGACTGTCCCTTGTGTAATTGCCACTTGAAGGAAAAAAGCATTAATGTGGTTCAATAGCAATGTATTCAAGTGGAAATTACACAAGGGATAATCACTCTGAGATTTCCTCATTTGTGAGTATCCTTACAGTGAGTGTACATTATCATGTTGTCTTTACAGTGACTGTCCTCATTTGTTGAAGGAAAAAAGCATTAATGTGGTTCAATAGTGATGCAGAGTAGGTAGGGATTTTAGAATATACAAATATACATCCTTAACTCTCATTCCACCAAGGAAGAAGGAATTCCAATGGTTGAAACATGAGTTAAGGTCTTTACATCAGTCAAACCCTGAAAATGAGGGTTTGTAAACAATGCACATAAAATTTGAAATAACTTAGATATAAAACAAAGAGAATCAATCAAACCAACTTCCAAAGCATCAGATGTCACTATTACAACTTCTAGGCAAATTTTATCATCCAACCACCATCCGTACAGCCGTACAGAGTTCGTTTTTCACCAGAAATGCACTAAAACAGGGTTATTTTTATTTTTTATGAAAGCAAAATGATTACAATACTGGTTCTCTGTCTGTCTTCGACCATTTGAAGCCTAAAATAGGCTCTCCAAATGTTGGTTCAACCATCTAGGTGGTTAGAACAGTTTATCCAACAAATGTCAACTTTGCTAAGCAACTTTTAAAGTTGCATTACAACTTTGCAAACAACTTTGCCGAGAAGGTTAAAAATGTGTTGTGAAACTTTAGGAACCTTATTAAAGTTATTTTGGACCTTCAAACTTCTTAAAAACATCTAAAAGACACCTAATAAACACTTACTATGCTCATTTCATCCAAGGACTCAAAAGATGCCCAAGGTTTATAAGTCACCAAGGGGTCTTGTGTCCAACAAGTGGATGTTTATAAGGAGATAAAATCAATCCTTAATATTTATTACAAACCAAGAAAACATCTAAAACTCCTATTCTAATTTATTGTCATTCAAAAAGACTCTGATTTATCATTGAAAAAGACTCTGATTTGTCAATCAAAAGGACCTTTCACCAGTCAATCCTTCAAAGCTCCAAGGTGAAAATCTTATGTTCCAATTGATAGGATTTGACTCCTTGGCTTCATGGAAACTTCCTTCAATCATGGTGTCTTTGGCTTGCATTAGGGATGCCCCTACATCAAATAGCAATGCATTCAAGTGGCAATTACACAAGGGACAGTACATGCCCATTAAAGTTGGTGTTTTGTTATCCAGCATGACAATGGAGACAACATACTCTGTGTCAATTTTACTGATCAAATTTCCCTCCGCCAGGCAAAGAAACAATCTGGGTATGATAAGGTGAAATTTTGTAGTCCTTTTGGGTATGATAACAGTTCCAGTTTCCAATAAGATGGTTCATTTTTATAATCTAGCTTCAATTTCTCTTGTGAAAATCTTTTTTTCATTTTATGGGTGGTAAAATATAATTATTATGCTAGAGGTGTGTACTTATGGATGATAATGAAACAAAATGATAAGATTTAAGACTCTTGTTTTTTTTTTAAATAGCAATTTAAGTTTCCTTCTATTATAAATTACTGTTTTTCTATTTTTTAATGTATCTTTCTAGATCTTTTATATCAATTTTATTTATGAAATATAAATATATTAATAATGTTTTAGTGTTTTTAGGATTAGTTTATATCAATTCTATGTATCATCATTCGTCATTCAATTGTCAGTATTATTAATTTAGACTGTGCAATTGTAGAACTACTCGAATATGGGTTGGATGGATACTCAAGCAGGGGAACCCTCCTCAAATATCTCAAGCAGTGAACTTGGAAAAATGTGTCCTGAAGGAACCCTTTCCATCAGAGAGATAAAAGTACAAACAAGTAAAAGAAGCAGGCTCTGCAAATATGTTTTTGAGAAGAAAAATGATAGATTATTCGAGTATGGTTCATGAGGTATATCTAAAAAGACATTTTTTTTCTTATTATAATAAAAGAGGAAGTTGTGAATGTCAAAGTTGAGTGAAACAAAAATTATTTTCATCAAATTTTGTTAGGCTTGCTTTTGGGAATAGTTTCTTACAATATTGCTATTAAGATTTTTATTGTGTAGTTTTTAGATTAGGTTTATAAAATTATATTTCATGAGTAGTGATTCATATTAATCAATTAATGATACTTTTGGAAGGTATTTTCAATGTGTCAAATTTTGATATTTTTACAAGAATTAGATTGTGTAATTTTTTTAATTAAAGTCATTGACTCATATTTCATAAATAATAGTTCTCATGAATCGATCTCTTATAAGATTGAATAGTCTATTTAGGAAGTATTTCTGATAGTATGTCAAATTATGATATTACTATTACCATTAGATTGCATGGCTTTGAAGTCAACCTCGTTGACCCATATTCTTCTCTGTAGATGCTACTATGTGCTAGGGAACTTCTTAGAACTGTTGGTATATTCTTACAACTTGTTACACTTGGGATATTCTTCTCTGTAGATGCTACTATGTGCCGTAGTCCAAACGGGCCCATAAATGTGGTTGAATAGCAATACATTCAAGTGGCAATTACACAAGGGACAGTCACTGTGAGATGTCCTCATGTGTGACTGTCCTTGTCACAAATGAGGACATCTCATAGTGACTGTCCCTTGTGTAATTTCCACTTGAATGAGGACAGTCACTGTAAAGACAACATGATAATGTACACATACAATGAGTGTACATTATCATGTTGTCTTTACAGTGGCTGCCCTCATGTTGTATATTCTTCTCTGTAGATGCTACTATGTGCTAGGGAACTTCTTAGAACTGTTGGTATATTCTTACAACTTGTTACACTTGGGATATTCTTCTCTGTAGATGCTACTATGTGCTATGGTCCAAACGGGCCCATAAATGTGGTTGAATAGCAATACATTCAAGTGGCAATTACACAAGGGACAGTCACTATGAGATGTCCTCATGTGTGACTGTCCTTGTCACAAATGAGGACATCTCACAGTGAGTGTCCCTTGTGTAATTGCCACTTGAATGAGGATAGTCACTGTAAAGACAACATGATAATGTACACAAGTACCGTGAAGGTATTTGCAAGTTACGGCTATTTCATTGCATACCCAAAACAATGAAGATGTTACGGTCCACAAAATGTTTGTGCTTGAAAGATGAACAAATAAAATTAAACTTCTAAATAACCAAAGCCGCTAACAATAAATTCAACACAGATATGTCCTCATTTCTGGGTATTTTAGCTCTGTAACAGCTGAATTCCAGATTACATAATAATGAAAAAAGAAAAATAAACCCAACGTACTCAAAAATTGTAGCTGTGATTTCGCAGAGGGAATCTCTCTCGGCACTGTTGAAAATATAAATGACAACGTTTCTCTACATTATCATGTTGCCTTTACAGTGACTGTCCCTTGTGTAATTGCCACTTGAAGGAGGACAGTCACTGTAAAGACAACATGATAATGTACACTTACAGCCCGTGTACATTATCATTTTGTCTTTAGAGTGACTATCCTCATTTGTTGAAGAAGAAAAGCATTAATGTGGCTGAATAGCAATACATTCAAGTGGCAATTACACAAGGGACAGTCACTGTGAGATGTCCTCATTTGTGACTATCCTTACAGTGAGTGTACATTATCATGTTTTCTTTATAGTGACTGTCCTCATTTGTTGAAGGAAAAAAGCATTAATGTGGTTCATTAGCAATGTATTCCCAGCATCTGTACCTGCATCTCTCTTATATACTACAAGTTGCTTGCCATCAAAAATTGCAGTTCCCTCATGTGACATTGATGGTGAAGTGTTCTTTTCAAAACCATCATCTGTGGTTACCAATGCTCCTATTTTAGGCAATAAGTTTGTTGCATTCCATGAGCCATTGGTGAAGTTTCTTCTACGAGCTTCTGATGCCTCAAAATCTAAGCAGCGCCTACGCATGCCTCATTGTGGTTGATTATCATTCTGTACATGAATTATAATGAGTAATCAGTTTTGGGCCTTGGAATCTTGTATGTAACATGCACAGGCATTTCATGGCTAAATGAATCTATTTTAAAAGCATCAACTTTTCTTACATGATGCTGGATACATAAGTAGAACAAGCGTATATCAAATTGGAAGCAATCAGAACTCCACAATGACATATTATTTAGAGTACTCTTCAGTTTAAGTAATAATGCATATATTGACACTGTAAAGACAACATGATAATGTACACTCACTATAAGGACAATCACAAATGAGGACATCTCACAGTGACTATCCCTAGTGTAATTTCCACTTGAATGTATTGCTATTCAGCCACATTAATGCTTTTCTTCTTCAACAAATGAGGATAGTCACTATAAAGACAACATGATAATGTACATTATCATGTTGTCTTTAGAGTGACTATCCTCATTTGTTGAAGAATACAAGCATTAATGTGGCTGAATAGCAATACATTCAAGTGGCAATTACACAAGGGACAGTCACTGTGAGATGTCCTCATTTGTGACTATCCTTACAATGAGTGTACATTATCATGTTGTCTTTACAGTGGTTGTCCTCATTTGTTGAAAGAAAAAAGCATTAATGTGGTTCATTAGCAATGTATTAAATAATTTTTTTTTTTTTAATCCACCCATGGGCGTCGCAATTGCGACGGGAACCCATCGTAATGCGATGCAGGTGCCTGTCGCAATTGCTTGGGAGGCCCATCGTGATTGCGACAGCCCTCCGAAGCCATGCGAAGGGGGGGCGACGCCCATGCCGCTAACAAATCTTAGCCACATTGCGACGGGCTATGTGTCACAATTGCGACGGCTACCCATAGACGTCGCAATTTGTGAGTAAAAAATAGCGACGTCTATGGGTGTTGCTATTGCGACACATAGCCGTCGCAAAATGCCCCCAAATGTATTAGTGTGCAGGTACATACTCTATACCATTAAATAATTGAGTTTTTTTGCCAACCACATTTAGAGAGTCTCCTCACCATCCACCTCATCTCCATCATCGTCTTCTAATGAAATTTATTAATGTAGTCCTTTCTAATTATTGGTTAACTTTAAATAATAACACATGACCACAGTATGGAGCAAGCACCTAGTGGGGACAATGATGATCATACATGCACTTCTTCCCAGCAGGTAAACCTCTTTGTTATTGAACTACAAATTAGAGAGAAGCAAAATGTTAAATAAAGTTTTTTATCATATTCTTTTCATCACTGTTTTAGATTAATTCTAATAGTGTTAGTAATATTATTGTCACAAACAGGTGGTCAACAAAGAAATAGAAAGGAGCCCACAGTCCCTGTAGAGGAGTCCTTTGACAAGGACCTAGTTGTTGATTTGGGTGCTTGTGATGACATCATATCCAAACTAAAACCCCAATCCACTATTTTGATTTCATATCATTGCTAGGATAGTTATCATTACATCCATTTTTGAATCTAACACTATTTTCTTTCTTAAAAGGTGGAGAAGCCAAAATGAAAAGTTAAAGGATGATCTCGTAGAGAGTATGACAAACTTTTTTAGACCTCATGCATTTCAGAAGGGTAAGCTCCTTCAAAGAGCTAGGATATGTTTGAGGTATATTAGGGACCAGTATAGGTGTACATTAAGCAAAAACCCACATTACCAGCACCCCCCTTGCATTCCTAATTTAGAGTGGAAATGTATTATCCTAGATGCAAATGAGAAAACTGAAGTAAAAAGAGGAAATACACAAGCAAAGAACAGAAGAAGGTATGTGATACTGTTAAGAATGTAATTGTGTACTAAATACTCTTCATATTTATATGAACTAACATATTTCAATCTCTTCATAGATTGCTTGACACATCAAAGGCAACAAAGGAAAGATTGCAAAAGCATGGGCAACACAAGCTAGGCTCTGGCAGTTATTCGAAACTTGCTGCATGAGTTGTAAGTGTTGGAAAAATACAATCTTTACATGGCTTTTAACACTAAAAATAATTCTTTGATCTTTAAATATTTATTTATAATTTGAAATCTTTTTTTGTTTTGATGAAACAATAAAATAAAATTTGACGATACCAAGCAAAAATGCATGGAACGGAGTTCAATATAATTCTCACAGAAGAGGACAAGATAATTGGCTTCCAACAAGGCTATAAAGCCATGGCAGAAAGAATAAGAAGTGCACAAGGTTCTACTGATGGATCCATAGGGGTAAGTAAGCTAAATAGATGATATTTCAAATTTAATTATTTACCAATTAGTTTATTTGATGTTAAGTTCCAAAATAAAGTGAGTAAATTTGTTTTAAGTAAGAAAACAATGATAACATGAATGCGTATGAAATTGAAATGCAGCCTGCCGATTCTTTCCATACACAACCTATGGGTGTTGATGACAATGAGGAAGTGCATCACAGTAATACAAGTAAACATCTTAAATTGATTGGTGTAGTAATACAAATTTAATTGCAATTGGTGTTTGGATTAATGTAACAATTTGTATTGCAGCTATAGAGAGTGTAGAGGCCATTGTTAATGAGCATGTTGAGGTTGAGGCCAAGGCCAGACAAACTCACCTCGATGTTGATGATGTGACTAGATCAGGTAATGAGCTATACGATTATGGCCTGTAAAGTATAGAAATACTTTAAAATGTTTTAAATTTTTTTAATTATAATAAAATGTTTTTAATTTAACCCTTTTATATGTTATTGTAGATGACCCCCATTTGCATGAACTGAGAACTAGGCATGCATTGAGATCTAATGAGAGGGTAGATGATCATGATGATGATATCGATACTCATCTTAACAATTACATCTTAAAAACTAGAAATGAAGAGAAAAAAAAGAAATGATTGTCATCTATGCACCTTAATTGATAATGACTGATTTTTATATGCCAATGAATTTAATTATGTGGTAGTGAATGTTCATAAATTTTATAATGTGTTAATGAATGTTATTGTGTGATAATTAATGAATGTCACATTTTATTAATGTGTGAATGAATGTTATCGTGTGATAATTAATGAATGTTACATTTTATTAATGGACAAAATAATGAATGAATGTTAGATGTTAACAGAGAATTTAGAGTGATGTTGGGGGGGGGGGGGGGGGATGGGGCCAAATGAGCTTCCACCTTCATGTGGTTGGCCCTGTTTAGTATAGAATATAAAACTATTCTCGAAACAAAGTGAAGCTCAATAAGTTTGTTCCTTATATAGGGTCTGAAGTGTAGCTTTTATCACACTCTAAACATTGCAAGGCTTCAAGTGGTGTTATGATATTGGTTTCTCCATCTCCCACTGACATCTTGTCTTTCTCCTAAGAACTCTCACTGAGCTCTGATACATGGATGAGTAGAAGATGTCCCTTATAGGATACACATATATAATATGGTAGATCTAGGGAACAAATATACTACAACATAGGATGAGTCAACTTGAATCTATAGTTTCTTCATTCACAATGAAAATTCAAATTACAAGACATATTTTAGATTTAATATTCATATTTATCTTCATCATTATCATAGCCATCACGGTCAGCATTTGGTTCAACTTCATTTGAACCACACTCCAGGTTAGGTACCATTATAAGGCATGGAGTGTGGTCATACCTACCCATGTTACGATAATAATGAGTTAGCCTATAAAATTATGAATAAAATACCTCATGTATCATATTTATAATACTGCAGGTGTACCCAGGATTAGCCTAGGAACCTAAGTTCCTACCAAAGGAACCCAAGTCGAACCCAAAGGAGAACAAAAGTAGAATCAGAACCCAGCCTCAAACAAAGAACCAGATAACTTGGCTTTTTTCTAATTCAAGTTTATTTCTGAATTCTTCTCCAATTCCAACCTGATTGTTCCATATTTTGTTTTCCAATTTTCCTTCTTCCTCACTCTAAATTCAAGGATCACCACCCATGACTTATGTTGTTATTTCCTTTTACTAATTATGCTATTTCAAGGATCACCACCCATGACTTGGTTAAGATGATGAATGCTAGCAATGCCTTTATTACCAAGGAATCACTGCCCGCCATTAATGAATATTAATGATCATTATTTCCTGAGGGTAATTAATGTTTGTGTATGTTGATCACCCAAGTCTTTGGCTATGATTTGCATGTTGTGAGGTTTGTCAAAAGTGGGGGTATGACATGCTGGTTGGATTATAACATATTGACACTTACACCATGAAGAAGACAAATGATTAAATAGAAAGAGAGGACCAACTGAACCATCTTGTGGTTAGTCTATATCACATTGAGAAACAATGTCAAGACTCAAGAATCAAAACAATCAAAATTTTCTTCAAGACCATGAATGATCAACAACATTCCATCAGAAAATAAAACACTAATCTATATTATCATTAAGCCATAAAATATGTCTTTAAAGTTTAGAAGCATGACAAAAACTTTCAAGAAACATAGTACTATCCAAGGACCAAAATGAATACCCTCCAAATGATTATGATTATGTTAATGTTGATGTCTATAATTTATGTCTAATGATTATGATGATGTTAATGTTGATGTCTATAATTTATTTCACTTACTGATGCTTGCTTAGATTGAATTTTGAATTGTCAAGGTGGAGAATGCTTTCAAAGCTTAGGGTCATTTTATATGATACTCTTAGTTACATCTCAAATGAAACTCAACATATTTTTGATGCTGGGCAACCCACTGCAGAAACTCATCCGCAGGTGAAATTTAATGTTGTGAATCTTGGCATTGTTAATGTTATTACTTTTCCTCACGTTTCATATTTGTGAAAATGTTTCTTGGCACTATCTTATTCTTATTACAATGTTCTTTTTTGTGGGGTAGGAGGTCAATCTTCATTGTCTTCATTGTGGGGACAGTGAAGATTTCTTTGACAAATAGCAGGTTTTCTTTAGTATCTTATAATAACATGCTAAACTGATAAAGGTGTTATGGGCATTTAATCTACAATTACTAATCAACTAAGCATATTATTACTATGCTTAATGTTCCATTTAAATGCATTTAACACAAAAAAAAAAATTTACAAAATTGAACCAATGACATGTTTACAACAAAGATGTGTTGAGGAGTTTGATCCTTGTTTAATGTTAACTATTCTTGCACAGTCCACTCATACAACATTGAAATGCTATGTGGAAGGGATGGTTGATAGTTTTCCTTGAGGGAAGGGGTATTTTGAAAGACTTGTTATCATTGTATTATGTATTTCCAATATGTTTGGATGCAGGGTAGACCGGGAGAATGAAGGATCACTCACTGATTGCATGATAACCTAGTTTTGAAGGGTCACTAGAATAGGGGAATGAAGTATCCTCACTGATTGCATGATAACCCCACCAATCATTCTTTCCTTTAATTTTCCACAATATCTCAAAGTATGATCATTATTTTTTACTTTCTTCTATATGCTATTCTTTCTATGGTTTTGTTATCTCAGAAATATATCATAAACATTCTAGATGTGCATATAAAAGTAAAATATTGTCCTTCAATTGTTCCACATTGAAGCATTTCCTCTTTGGAGTATTCTCTTCATTTGTACAATATCTGTCAAAAATAGTTCCCATATTTCTTCAAGATCTATTTTAATCTTTATATTGCAATTTTGATTAGATTTGACCTATAGTTGATTTCATTAGTATTTTATAACATATACTCCTAATGTGAAATGTGGAGAGAAAGAAAGAGACACACTAGGTATGAATTACATGATATACCCATCATCACTTAGCACTTAAATAATAAATTATGGACAGGGAACAACCCCCTAACCTTTGGATGTTTGTTTCATGTTGGCCTCTTAATATATGCAAAGCTAGGCCTATCTTAATTAGGCTTAGAACCATAGTGTAGGGTCACTGGTTGAGGGGATAGTCAAGGTCCAAATGTTGATACTAATTCATTGAGGGAAGGGGGATTGTAAAAGACTTGTTATCATTGTATTGTGTATTTCCAATATGTTTGGATGCAAGTTAGCCTAGGAGAATGAAGGATCACTCACTGATTGCATGATAACTCAGTTTTGAAGGGTCACTCGTTGAGGGGACAGTCAAGGTCTGGATGTTGATAGTGTTCCTTGAGGGAAGGAGGATTGTGAAAGGCTTGTTATCATTGTATTGTGTATTTCCAATATGTTTGGATGTAGGGTAGACCAGGAGAATGAAGGATCACTCACTCATTGCATGATAACCCAGTTTTGAAGGGTTACTGGTTGAGGGGACAGTCAAGGTCCAGATGATTGGGCCATTTGAGGACCCTATTTCTTTGTATTAATTTCTATTCAAATTGGATGCATGGATTTCTTGTGAATTATCAATTGCTATGTATCCTACAATTGTATCCGTAAATCTGAATATACTTCTCTACAGTTGTAAGCCACTTAGAGATCAAAATAGAGAAACTAAATCAAAATTATTCCATTTCCTATTTCCTTTTAACAAAGTCTCAACTATCAATGATACAATACATTTGATGCCCTCAGCTATCAATACAAATGACACCTAGCTAGAAGCTCACGGGCTGTCCATTTGATAACCACAGTCAACATTTCAAAAAAATGGATATCCAAACATTTGAAAACCAATGACATGCTTACAAAAAAGGTTGAATAGAACTCCCAACAATTCTTAAATATACTTTATCTGATATGATGAATTCTAAAACAATTAAGGTTGGAGTAGACATAGTTATCACACATTTTTTTGTGTGGTACAAGGAAGATTTGGCTAGGTCAAGTCTTCCTTCATGCTAGCAGTCTACAGAATTAGACCTTTATTAACAATTGATCATATCAGATAACTAGTATGTTGAAGAATTGTTGGGATTGGTCCTTTAGCATGTATTAAATAGAATAGAATTTTTAGCATATTATTATTATTCTATTTCTTTGTTGTAAACATGCCATCAGTTCAGTTTGTAACTTCAATGTTGTATGAGTGAATTGTATAGGAACAATTAACATTAAACAAGGAGAAAACTCCTCAACACATCTTGGAAACCATTGAATTCAATAATAAATGAAACCTAACACCAACACTATTCCTTCCATTCACTTCTACCAAGAATAAAGCATTTAATTCATTCAACATTACATATAATCATTTGACAGTTACATTTCCTGACTGTGTAGAGGAACAGTCATGACCAAAATGATCAAAACTACTTTCACCCTTGCACAAGCTATTCCAAAATTCAAGTAAAATGAGCAATATGCTATATCAAATCATTCATATTCATAGTAACCATTTGAAGGATCATTTTGTCAATGAACCCTCTAACTGTACCCCTGTGGCAGAGAAAGGAAACCTCAAAATAGAGAAAGGAAACTTAGTAAAACCAGTCTATGCCAATGTTTGTGAGGGTACAGTCATGATAAGTGCCTCTCAAACCTCTACAAACATGTAAGATTGTCTTTAAATACTTTATTGATCTCTTCTAAACATTAACCAAATCAAACCTACATTTGAATCCACACACAATAACCCCAAAATGAAGAGTTTTGTATCCTTTAATGAATCTCAGTCACTGGTAGAGCATGGATAGTCAAACTAGTAGTTTCTAAAGCATTCATTAAGTGAATAGATTGTATTTAATACACACTATTCCTTCCATTCACTTCTATCGAGAATAAAGCATTTAATCCATTCAACATTACATATAATCATTAGACAGTTACATTTCCTGACTGTGTACTAGAGGAATAGTCAGGAAATGTAACTATCTAAACAATCCAAACATTTGAAAATAGTGAATTGAAATCCTTGAGCACAAGCACCAATAATATCAAATAATGGAGATAAAGCACGAGCTAGGGCATGACACCAGTAGAATGCAATCATTTCAGAGAGCATTCTTGATCAAATAAAATGCAATGCATTTGAAATTTGTAGTTGAATATGATGCCAGATGCTCGAAAGATGAAGAAATCACATACCTTCTCTTATGCTCATCTTTCGCTCCTGTATCCAATCTAAATAAAAATGATGAGGCCGTTTCACTTTTTTTTTCATAGCCAAATCTTCCTTGTACCACATGAAGAACATGCCATTGGTTCAATTTTGTAATTTGTTTTTTGTGTAATTAGTAATTGGTAGATTAAATGCAGATAACACCTTTATCAATTTAATTAGCATGTTATTATCATATCAGATAAAGTATGTTTAAGAATTGTTGGGACTGGTCCTTTTGTGTGTATTAAACATAATAGAATTTTCAGCATATTATTATCAATATATTTCTTTGTTCTAAACATGCCATTGCTTTAGTTTTGTAGATTTTTTTAATCCATTAAATGCATTTTTCATGAGGAGGGGTCTTGTTCTAAGGAGATTAATGAAGATTGTGCACCTCAAAAACTAATTCACAAGGTACCAATCGTGTTTCCTATTCGCTTATATTTTTGGATTGGTAAATCTCCTTATAAGTTTCATGTCCTTTCTTTTGATTACTATGGATGAGATATATATCTTACATTTAACATTCAACTTCTTTACACTTTAGAACATGTAGTGTGTTTTTTGAGGATTTTACCAAATCAACTTTTAACATAAACTGAAAACACCAAACTGATATCTTGCCCTTTCAACTTGACAAAATATTTGCATTTGACCAATAACTGCAAGCAACTGAATGATAAATCCACATACCTGTATCTTTGTAAAATACCTAGAACATCAAAAAGATGGCTAAGTGGATGCCACCATGATTTTTATCTACTGAATATGGGAAAAAAAATCACCAAAAAAAATCAAATAGAAAACATGATTGGTCATTTCAAAGAGCATTCATGATCAAATAAAATGCAATGCCTTCTCTTGCGCTCGATCAACTTTCACCCGCTCATTTTCTCCCACTCCTTTTCTCTACAAATGAAATAAAAATGATTTGGCCATTTCAAAAGAGTGAATCGATATCCTTGAGCACAAGCACCAATAACATCAACTATTTTGATCTATGGGTACCCTTATGTTGGCAAGAGTTCTTTTATTAATAAGATTACGAGCTGCAAGCTTGAAGAAGCAATATATTTTGGCAAATGAAGAGTAGAAAGATGATGATATTCTTGAGATCATGGATGGACACAATGTTGTAGATAGAATGGGAAGACATCTTTCTAGACTGGCCCTGGATCCTTCGACAATTGGGGTAGGATCCAAACCCAGGCTAAAAAGATGTCTTACTCTCTATTGTGGAATTATCCCTTCTTTGGCCTGCACTCATTCCTCTTCTCAAAAATGGTTATCTAGAAACTTTGGATACTGTTTCTCATCCATGCATGAAATGTGCTAGTGATCGTATAAAATTACTTTAGGCCTCCAATATTGATGAGATGTACAAGTGTAAATTTTTTTTGGGAGACTAGGATCAATTTGTGCAGTGTACATAAATGCAAGGTGGTGATTATTCTCGATGATCGACAGGTAGCTAGGATAGTAGCTAGGACTAAAGATAAAATAGCTCAAGAGACCATCATAGGTTCTCTCTTTCTTTGGTCTATATTATTGATAGAATGTTTTACCTTTCATTAGCTCATCAAATTTGAGGATTTGAAAGAATTTAATAGAATATTTTCATGACAACATATATTATTTAAGTTGACGTTCCATGAATTTATCTACTTCGCACACTTGTACACTATGAAGATGGCGATAAAGAAGCATATCCTCCCATGGCCATGCTTCTTTATCACCGTCCTCATAGTATACAAGTGCATGAAGTAGATAAATTTGTGCAACGTCAACTTAAATAATATACGTTGTCATGAAAATATTCTATTAAATTCTTTCAAATCCCTAGATTTGATGAGCTAATGAAAGGTAAAACATTCTGTCAATAATATAGACCAAAGAAAGAGAGAACCTATGATGGTCTCTTGAGCTGTTTTATCTTTAATGTGCATATCCGTCGGTTTTTCGACACTTAATAATTAATTTCAATAGATAAAATGTTAGAGAAAACTAATTTATGACAAATTCTTCCGATAGTAACGCTATACATTCGATAGGGAAACCTGTCAAAAAATGCTCCATAACTATCGCTCTTCCGACAGTTTAAGTGTCAGAAATAGCAATGTTTTGACAGAAACTTTGATAGTAATGCCATAGTACTGACAGGTATATCTGTCAAAATTAGGTAGAAACTATCACTATTCCAATAGTTATAATGTTAGAAAGGATATGTTTTCGACAGTTCATTTCGACAAAGATTTTATATTTCCGATAGGTTGTCCTATTGGAATTCTGATGGATGAACCACAGGAAATGCCATAATGAAGTTGTTGTCATGTGCAAGTTTTCAACATGATGTGGTGTCGGTAAACCGATGGATAAGTATTCTGTCACAATTTCCTACGCAAAAACTATGACGAACTCATGTGTCGAAATGCTAACAAATGAGTGTTGCAACTCTGATAAATGGCCGTCAAAATTTGACCTCAAATATACTAGTGTGGGATCCAAAAACCATAGATGAGGAATAAATTTAGAGAGAGAAGGAGGTTCATAATGACCAAAATAATATAGGGTCCCTATATTATTTCAGTCATTATGGCCGTCCTCCTTCACTCTCTAAATTTATTCCTTATCTCTTGTTTTTGGATCCCGTGATGTCCACTTAGAACTGGAGGGGTAGTGGTTGTGTTGCATCAACTGGGTATAGCAATCAATTATGTTGTATCTCCAAACAATTGTTACCCTGATGCCTACATTTATGTTTCTCAACTATTATGTCCCGAGACCCCTTATGACCCTTTATGACCCTTTATTATCCCTAAGAATAAATCTTAGAGGTCTTAAAGTGTCATAAAGCATCATAAGAGGATCCTAGGAGGGGCCAGATGAGCTTCTACCTTCACGTGGTTGGCCTTGTTAAAGTAGAGAATGTTAAACTATTCTCGAAGCAAAGAGAAGCTTAATAATTTAAGGTGTCAGTCCACAGAGATGCTGAAAAAATGATGTGAATCAATGATGGAGAATTTTTAGATTCTGAGAAGAAGAATATGCAGTGGAGGCTAGAAGAGATTTTTGTGGAGATTTTCTAGAGTGTCTATATACATACAAGGGTTTCAAGATTGAGTACCAGTGTATAGATGACAATTCAGTAACCTACATTTATAAAAACTTCACAAAAATCTCTTCTTTGGCCTCCACTCATACCTCTTCTCAGCATCTAGAAACTTTGGATACTGTTTCTCATCCATGCACAAAATGTGCTAGTGATCGTATAAAATAACTTTTGCAAGACTAGGATCAATTATGAGAAGGTAAACAACAAGATAATATTATTGTATCTTTCATTTCTTTTATCCATTCATATTTTCTGCCTTCTCTTATATTGGATACTGTGTAGTGTATATAAAGGCAAGGTGGTGATTATTATCGATGATTGATAGGTATAAGTCTTATAGGCCATAGCCAATAGCTAGGACTAAAGATAACAGAGCTCAAGAGACCATCATAGTTGGTCTCTTTCTTTAATCCATATCACTGACAAAATGTTTTACCTTTCATTAGCTCATCAAATGTGGGGATTTGAAATAATTTAATAGATGATATTATCATCACTAACGTACATTATTTTAGTTTTACGCTGAATGAATTTATCTACTTCTCACACTTATAGACTACGAGTATAGCCATAAAGAAGCATCCCCTCCCATGGCTTGAATAATGTAGGCCATGGGAGGAGATTCTTCTTTATCACTGTCCTTGTATTCTACAAGTGCGTGAAGTTGATAAATTCATGCAACATCAACTTAAATAATATACATTATCATGAAAATATTCAATTAAATTGTTTCAAATCCCCGCATTTGATGAGCTAATGAAAGGTAAACTATTTTGTCAATAATATGGACCAAATAAAGAGACCAACTACAATGGTCTCTTGAGGTTTGTTATTTTTAATGTGCCTATTCGTCACTTTTTTGATAGTAATGAAAATTATTTTGATAGCAGCACTATACGTCTGATCGGCTACCTCTCAAAAATATATGACAGGTAGTTGTTGCATGTACAACATCCCTGTCAGTATAAAACTACAAATGAAGGCTATCTGCTAGAAATATCTAGCAGCTATCCATCACATGTACAAAATCCCTGTTGGTAAAATACTACAAACAATGGCTATCTATTAGAAATATCCAACAGCTAGCCATTGCATGTGCAGAATCTCCGATGGACGCCTGTTAGAATTATGATAGTTAGAAATGGACCCGATGTTATGTTCACCATATTGGCCACCCCTCTTCAGATGAAAATTATGAAGGCCATAGTCATCATAATTATGACAACTATGGTAGTCATTTTTTTTTTTTACTACAAAACTACAACGACGAATGGTGTCACTTGATCGATGAAATAGTGTTATAATTCTGACAGCAGACTGTGGGAAAAAGGACTCAAATGTACTAGTGATAGATATGTACTTATTTAATCCATGGAAGGAGTTTCATCTGTGCTAGATAACTTATGACCAGTTACCATAGGTGTGCCAACTGACTTACAATTTTCCATTCCAAATCTCTGCAACAAGTCTTTCAGATACTTTTCTTGACATAAGAAAATACCATCACTTCTCTGTGCTATCTGTAATCCTAAAAAATATTTCATCTCACCAATCATGTTCATTTCAAATTCTGTCTTCATTTCATCTACAAATTTATCACTAGCTTCATCTTCTCCACCAAAGATAATATCATCAAAAAAGATAACTATAATCAAAAAACCATTCTCATTCTCTTTTAGATATAAATTACAATATGTTGTGCCTTTAGTAAATCCCAATTTTATCAAATATTTACCTATTCTTGCATACCATGTTCTAGGTGCTTGCTTCAATCCATATAAAGCTTTGTTCAATTTACATACCATATCACCTTCATGAGTTAAGGGAAAACCTTCAGGCTTCTTAATGTAGACTTCTTCTAATTCTCCATTCATAAATGCCAACTTAACATCTATCTGATACACTTTGAATTTCTTATAAGCTGCATAAGGAAAAAATATTCTTACTACTTTAATTCTTACAACAGGTGCAAAAGTCTCTTCATAATCAATTCCTTCTTGTTGTGAGTATCCTTTACATACCAATCTTGCTTTCTTCCTTACAACTTCTCCTTGTTCATTCATCTTGTTCTTGAATACCCATTTAGTTCCTATAACATTTTTATCTTTAGGTCTAGGGACCAACTCCCAAGTCTTGTTCTTTTCAATTTGATCTAGTTCTTCCTTCATTGCTTTAATCCAATTTTCATCTTCACAAGCTCCATCATTAGTTTTAGGTTTAATTTAAGAAATCAAACATAGTTCTTCTTATACCTTATTCCTTCTCAGAACGCCTTTTTCTATGCTCCCAATAATCTAATCAACAGAGTTATTTCTCGCTAGATTCCTATTAGGGGCCACTGTCTCAGTTCTTGCTTCAACTTCAAATTCTTCTCTAGGTTATTCTCTTATCTCCTCAATGTGACTCTCATTCTGCAAAAAACTATCAGCTTCATAGAATAGTTCAACATTTTCTTGATCAATTCTAGGATGAAATTCTTCATAAGATCCCTAATCAAGAATTCTTTCCTGAATTTATTACTTTTCATCAATTTTAACATTTTCCATCTCAACATTAGTCTTAGTTATTTTATTGAAACATCTATAAGATTTTCTTTTCAATGAATAAGAAATAAATATACTTTGATCACTTCCAGGATCAAACTTTGAAATATCATCATCTCTCTTAATATAACACTTACTTCGAAAATTTTTGAAATACTTAACTAATGGTGCATGTCCAAACCATAATTCATAAGGTGTCTTGTTTGTGTCTTTTTTGATTTTTACTCTGTTCATTGTATATACTATTGTATTCACCGCTTCTCTCAAGAATGTCTTCACCAAATCATTCTCAAATAACATAGCTCTTGTTGCTTCAATTACTGATCTCTTTCTTCTTTCTGCAATACCATTTTGTTCAGGTGTTCTAGGGGTTGAAAGTTGTCTCTTAATACCATTCACTTCACAAAAAGTATTAAATTTCTTCAAAGTAAATTCTCCACTTCTATCAAACATTAAACATTTAATCTCCATTCTAGATTCATTCTCAACTTTGTTCTTAATCAATTTGAATTTATCAAATGCTTCAGATTTTTCTTTAAGAAATGCAGTCCACATCATTCTTGAAAAAATCATCAACAAGAATCATAAAATATCTTTCACCATAGAATCCTCTAGTCCTTGTGGGACTGCTCAAATCTGTATGAACAATTTCCAATTTTTCTAATGTTGTGAACTTCTTACTAGGAAATGAACTTCTATTCTGCTTACCCATAACACATTCTTTGCAAATCATGTTAGTAGGTTTCATAATCTTAGGCAAATCTCTTACTACAAATGTATTACTAACTTTCACAATGTTATCAAAGTTTATATGAAAAAACCTTATGTGCCATAACCAACTGTCATCAATTTTAGTAATCAAACATGTCATCTTAGCAGGATTCAACTTAAATACATTACCTCTAGTTCTACAATTATTTTATTGGATAGGTCCCAAAATGTGTTGTGTGCTTATTAGAGCCAACTAAATTTTTATTGGAGTTTGTTATGGTTTCTCTAATATGATTTCAAGGTGGTTCTAACAGGCCAACTTGATTATATCAGTTAGATGAAAGATATTTATAGGTAGTCATTTGTTATTGCTTGAGTGTGGTTCATGGTTGACAGTAAGAGCAGAGGAGAGTATGCAAAGTGTTGAGCCATCAGAAGAAGGTCTATCTCACCAAGTAAAGTATTTGTGCTATATATTGGAACCGATCTAGATAGCAAGTCAAAGCGCAGTTCACCAAGCTCTAGATATAGTGTGTATTTGTTAAATAAAAGGTTGTAGCCTTACCCCTTTTGAGCAGTGTGCTCTCAGATAGTACATCCTCTTCCCTAATAGGGACTATTGTAAACAACTCCTAACAGGGTCCAAGCCTTGACCAGGTCTATTATACTAAATATATTGTAAAGCAACTCCTATTAGGGTTAAGGATCTTCTAGCAAGGATCATAATACACTAGTATAGAATATTAGTGTGTGTCAATTCCCATCGGGGTTTTTACCTACTTGGGTTTCCCCATGACCAAAATATTGTTGTTGTGTTCAAGTTGTATTTCATTGTGTTTATGCTTATGTTTAAGTATACTTAATTGGATAAATAATTGAAACTTGTAGATAACTGATTCACCCCCCCCCCCCCCTCTCAGTTATCTCTTGGGAATATTCCTAACAATTGGTAACAGAGCCATGTGCCTCAGAGAGAAATTTTAATAGCTTGAGGTTGATTAGATGGCATTCTTCAGAAAAGAAAGTCCTAAGTTTGATGGAGAGAATTATTTTGATTGTAAAAACAAGACGGTGGCTCATTTGTAATGTATTGCTTTTGAAGCTTTTGATGTAACTATCAAAGCAGTAAAGATCCCTACCTTAGAAGACCTTGCAAAGGATGATCCTACTAAAAAAAAAGGAATCTTTTCATCAGAATGCAATAACCAAAGAAGCCCTTATCAATGCCCTATCTGATAGTGAATTTTTTGAAATAAAGAAGGTAGATATAGCCCATACAATATGGAAGCACCTAGAAGACATATTTGAAAGAGACAAACAAGCAAAGGATGTGTGCAGAAATACATGGAAGAAAAGATACAGTGCATTAGAGATGTTTCCTGAAGAAAACATTAGAGCTTACAATCAAAGGATCAATGAAGTAGTTGTTGGAATCAGGAACAATGGTGGAGAGATCTCAAAGGAAGACATTATGGATAAATTGATGACTACTCTCACTCCAGAATATGAAAAAAAGATCAACATCCTTGATTAGACCATGCAACTTACATCAAATTTCAAAAGAGAGACCTTGATTAGCAAAATCTCAGCTTTTGAGATTTCAAGAATGAAGAAAGAACCTAAAAGTGAAACAACCTTCAAAGCAACAGTCCATGGTAAGAAATTTGCAAACACTTCTGGTAATTTTGATGATGATGATAATGAAGAGAAAAGTCTAGATGATTTCATTTCTATGATTGCTAAAAGAGAAAAGAAAGGAAAAGGAAAATATGAAGGTCAATTGCCATTCAAATGCTTTTCATGTAATAAGATTGGTCACTTTGCATCTAAGTGTCCTTTAAGGGCTAGAAAGTTCAAAAATGACTACAAGCCTAAATACTCTAAGGAATGTAACTATGCTAGAGATGGAGTTTCAAATGATGATTCAATTGAAGAAGAAATTGGGTTCATTTCCATTATAGAGAAAATGAATAATAAGACAAATCATAAAGATGAGAAAGAGGAACAAGAACTAGCACTGATTTCACATGCTGATATAAGGATAGACTAGATTATACATAGTGGTTGTTCACATCACATGATAGGTGTTAAAGATAGATTTTTTCATGTAGACAAATACAATGGTGGCATGGTTAGGTTTGGAGATAACACTCCTAAACCTATCATTAGTAGAGGAGCTATCACATTGGACGGAAAGAACAATATTGATGATGTTCTATATATAGATGGTTTGAAAGATAACCTTCTTAGTGTTGGGTAGTTACTTGGAAAAGGTTATCAGTTGGAGTTCAAAGATGAAAAATACATCATTAACAACAAGGATGGTGTTATGATTGCATCAGGCTCAAAGACTAAAGGTAATGTTTTCCAACTCAATTCAGAAGCAAGTTATTTTGTTGCCAAAGTTGATGATAGTTGGTTGTGGCATAAAAGACTATGTCATATCATTTTTGATAACATAGTAAAGATAAGCAAGGTAAATGCAGTAAAAGATCTACCTAGCATAGAAAAACTAGTTGATACCATATGCAGGGAATGTGTGATGGGAAAGCATGTGAGAAACTCCTTTAGGAGAAAACACAATTCAGCAAAGAACAAGTTGGATCTGAGTCATACAGACCTATGTGGACCAACTCAAACAAGATCATACTATGGTGAAAGGTATTTCATTTTGTTTTTTGATGATTATACTAGAATGATGTGGGTTTCCTTCTTGAAAGATAAGTGAGAAGCATTTGAAAAATTCAAGATATTCAAGGCTAAGGTTGAGAATGAATTTGGACTTAAGATATAATGTCTGAGATCAGATAGAGGAGGAGAATTCACCTCTGACAGATTCTATGAGTACTGCGAAGAACGTGGCATAAAGAGATAGTTGAGTACACCTAGAACCCCTCAATAGAATGAAATTGCAAAGAGAAGAAATAGTATCATCCTTGATACAGCCCACACCATCATGATTGAAGGAAAAGTTGCACACCCCTATTGGAGAGATGCAGTCAATATAATAGTCTATACTATCAATAGAATTCAACTAAGACCTAGCGCTAACAAAACACCATATGAGCTATGGTTTGGTAATGTTCCCATAGTAAAATACTTCAGAATCTTTGGAAGAAAGTGCTACATCAAGAGGGATGAATCAATAGGCATGTTTGATGCAAGAAGCGATGAAGGTATTTTCCTTAGTTACTCTACTAAAAGAAAAGCTTATAGATGTTACAATTTAAGATTAAAGAAGATCATTGAAAGTGATTATGTTAAGATTGATGAAAAGTTTATGGTTCAAGAAAGATATCATGATTACTCACCTATGATTGAAGAAGAACATAGACCTTCTAGTAGTGAGACAATTGTTGAAGAGATGTTTAATAGCATTAATGTGTTATTCAATGACCCTGAGACAATTGAAGTAGAAACTCCAAAGGCTAATGAGATAGCATCACCTAAAGTTCCAAAGTTTCCCTTTAGATATCATATAAAGGATGACATCATTGGAGATCAAAGCAGAAAAGTCACAACAAGATCAAAAGCCAAGAGTTCTACAAGTAGTGAAGCGGTATGTTTACTATCTCAGATTGAACCTTTAAGTGTTGAAGATGCATGTAAAGATGTAGATTGGCATGATGCTATGAAAGAAGAACTAGATCAGATTATCAAGAATGATACTTGGGAACTAGTCCCAAGACCTAGCGATAAGAATGTGATTGGAACAAAATGGATATTTAGAAATAAGATGAATGAAGATGGTATAGTAATAAGAAACAAAGTGATATTATTATATAAGGGATATGCACAAAGAGAAGGTATTGACTATTCAGACACTTTTGCACCAGTTAGTAGATTAGAAGCTATTAAGTTGTTTTTAGCTTTTGTAACATTCAAAAACTTCAAAGTCTATTAGATGGATGTTAAGTCAGCATTCTTGAATGGTGAACTAAAAGAAGTATACATTGAGAAGCTAGAAGGATTCACTCTATTAGATAGACCTGATATGGTATGGAAATTGAAGAAAGCCCTCTATGGACTAAAGCAAGCCCCTAGAGCTTGGTATGAGAGACTTGATGGATATCTAACAAAGATTGTATTCAAGAAAGGAGTAGCAGATTGTAACCTAGTTATAAGAGAGACATATGAAGGACTACTACTTGTGGCTATTTTTGTTGATGACATTATCTTTGGAGGTAATGACAAATTGAGTGTAGAATTTTCCAAAGAAATGCAAAGTAATTTGAGATGAGAATGATTGGTCCTATCAAATACTTTTTGGGACTAAATGTGCAGCAGACACAAAAAGGAATTTTTATTAATCAGTCCAAGTATGTGAAAGAGATACTGAAGAAATTCAAGATGGATGATTGCAAGCTAGTACGAAGACCTATGATCACTAGATGCAAGCTTACAAAAGAAGATGACTTGCCAGTAGTAGATACAACATTGTACAAGTCTATGATTGGTAAACTCATATATCTTACTTAAAATAGACCTAATATTTCTAATGCAGTTGGCATAGTTGGAAGCTTTGCAGAAAATCCTAAACAAAGTCACCTTGTGGAAGTAAAGAGAATATTAAGATACTTGTAGGGCACTATAGATTATGGTCTATGGTATCCTAATTCAGAAAATGTTGATCTTCATGTGTATACAAATTCTGATTGGGTAGGATGTGTTGATGATAGAAATAGTACATCTGGTGGAGTAGTGTTTCTTGGTGATAGACTTCTCACTTGGATAAGCAAGAAGCAAAATTGTATTTCTTAGTGAATAGTAGAAGGGGAGTATGTTGCAGCAGCCCTAAATTTTTCTACAATTGTTTGGATCAAGAAAATGGTAAAAAAATTTTAGAATACAAATTGATTATCCTATTGTTGTTTATTGTGATAAAACTAGCACTATCAATATGTCTAAGAACATTGTGATGCATGCAAAGACAAAGCACATTGAGATCAAGCATCACTTTCTAAGAGAGAAAGTGGCAAAGAAAGAAGTTAAGTTGGACTATGATAGTACTAAAGATCAGTTGGTAGACATATTCAAAAAGCCCTTGCCTAAGGATACATTTGATTATCTCAAGGAGAAGTTGGGAGTAATTCCCTTCCCTGATTCTATTTAGAAGAAAGAAGAAAAGGAAGCAGTCCTCAGGGATTGATGGAAGGTTGACTACTCTACCTCAAGAGTAGTACCGGTGCTTAAACTGATTGGCTCTCTTTTCCATTGATGTCAAAGGGGGATTAATATACAGAGTCATGAAAAATAGAAGCAAAGTAGGAGTAATATAATAAGGAGGAGTAGTATTCAGTTTTGGAAGCAGTTCAGTTGAGAAAATGGAGAAAATTGAAGAATATTGTAGCAGATGGAAGATTCATCTTTGGGGGAGTTTTGATGAGGAAATGGAGAATTTTATAAAATAATTTCTCATTGGATTGGTGGTGGTTTTTCATTCCATATATTGTCATCAATGCCAAAGGGGGAGATTGTTGGAGATTTTGCAACAAGACAGTGCTGACTGTATGTTTGTCACTGATGACAACATATGGTAAGTAGCTTATGTGGGAAAATTATGTAGTAAGCTTTATGTATATGAAGCATGGACATGTTATTAGCATGATATCATGGATGTAGAGGTTGACTGTTAGTACAGATAGTTATATTGTAGTTTCTATCAACAGTGTTCCTGACAGAGTAACATGCAGTGTTCTATGAATGGTTGTCCGTATAGATATCATGAAGCCTTTCACCCTTGGATATTTGATGAAGACATGTTAATGATGATACACTCATGGAAACATAGTCTAATGATCATTAGAAGTAAAGTTATGCAGTCACTATTCACCAGTTGCAATTTCCTATATTTGTTTAGAAGAGCTGATAGAGATTATATTAGTTCTGGAGTTGCACCTATCATTTGGGTATGCACCCTTGGATTAGAGCTTAGAGAAGAGTTATTTATGTTTAGTTAAGAGCACATGAGTTAATTTAGCATGAGGAGAAAGATCCAGTTGGTTTGGTAGAGCCGACAGTGTGTAGTATTCATCTATAATTGTCTTATTGGACATGTCCCATAATGTGTTGCGTGCTTTGTAGAGCTGAATGAATTGTTATTGGAGTTTTTTATGCTTTCTCTAATATGATTTCAAGGCAGTTCTAATAGGTTGACTTGATTATATCATTTTGAGGAAAGATATTTATAGACAGTCATTTGTGATTGTTTGAGTGTCGTTCATGGTTGACAGTAAGAGTAGATCAGAGTGTGTGAAGTGTTGAGCCATTAGAAGAAGGTCTATGTGACCAAGTAAAGTATTTTTACTATACATTGGAACTGATCCAGATAGTAGTTCAAAGCATAGTTCACCAAGAGCTAGATATAGTGTGTATCTATTAAATAGAATGCTATAGCCTTCACCCCTTTTGAGCAGTGTGCTCTCGGACAATGCATCCTATCCCCTAATAGGGACTATTATAAAAGTTTCTTAATAGGGTCTAACCCTTGACCAGGTCTACTAAACTAAATATATTGTAAAGAAAATCCTAACAGGGTTAAGGATCTTCTAGCAAGGATCATAATACACTAGTACAAAATATTAGTGGGTGTCAATTCCCACCAAGGTTTTTACTTATTTGGGTTTCCCCATAACCAAAATATTGGTGTTCTATTCAAGTGTTCTTTCATTGTGTTTATGCTTATGTTTAAGTATACTTAATTGGATAAAGAATTAAAACTTGTAGATAATTGATTCATCCCCCCCTCTTAGTTATCTCTTGGGACTATTCCTAACAACACTAATACTTCTTGACAAACTAGGGAAAACACTAGGTGTTTTGAATGTTGTCTCAATTCTAGGGATATCTCCTGATTGTCTCAAGCCTATCTCTATTGCTTCTAATCTTCCAAGAAGAGTTTCTCTAGTAAACTTCTAAGTACAAGGTATAACTTGTCCAATCATCTGCATTATCTTCTTAAATATAGGGGTCAATGTCTTTAAGATATTCCATATCACTTCATCCTCAGTCTTGTTTCCTTCACAAGCTTTGATACCTTGCAAAAATTTTGGATATCCTACCAATATAGCTGCTAGTAGATTCATCTTCCATCATTTTTATATCTTCAAATGAACATATCCAATTTTGTAATCTAACTCTTTCTGCATGCACATCACCTTCAAAAGTAGATTGTAAAGCTAACCAAATTTCATGAGATGTCCTTAGAGTTTTTACTTGAGTGTATTCATTCTCTAGAAGTGATGAAAAAAGTGCTTCTCTAGCAAGTATATTACACATGAATAGATCTCTCTCTATATCAGTACATTCTTCAATTGTGTCTTCCTCAATGATAGTCTTCCCATTCTCTGTGATCAACTAGTATCCTGGTCCTAAACATAGAAAATGTGTTTTCATCTTCTCTTTCGAGCTGTCATAGTTTACTCCATCAAACTTAGAGCTTTCTTTTTTGAAATGAGTCACCATAGATCTCCTTAAGTTGTTAAACTTTTCCTTCAATGACTTATTTCTCTAATACTAATTGTTAGAAAGAAAAGTCCACCAAGATAATTGAGAGGGGGGGTGGTGAATCAATTATCAAATATAAAATTTTTTACTACCATTATAAGATTTCAACCATGTAATCAATATAGGAAACAACCATAGAAAGATAAACATACACAACAACAGTATAACACAAGATATGTTGAATAGGGAACCTCTTAATTAGAGAGTAAACCGTGATGGGAATGATGCCCAAAAAATATGCACTAATATGAAAATTCTTTGTGAGAGGGTGGAGCCTATTAGGATCCTTATGAAATATATTTAGTACATATGGGTCCCTGTTAGGAGACTTTGAATCTCTGTTAAAAGATTTTAACCCAATTAAGAGTTATGCAATATAGAAGGACCCACTAGCCAAACAAATTCAAGGGCAACATCACTGAACACACAGTCCAACTAATCTATGTATTACCCAAATAGAATAATACCAACAAATACTAATCTTAGCAACTTATCTTTTCTCCTCTGCTTGTGCCAAACTGCACCAACTGCTTCACTAGATCTTTGCAATTCGCATATCCTCTTACAACACATATTGCTCAATTTCATAATTCACATCTATATCTCATCATATTCCTTATTACAATCAAGGAAAAAAAACTTTCCTTTATACCACACTCAAATAATTACAAATGAGTCGGCCAATAAGGCTTAACCAAATACAAAATATAAACCTTCACACGTTACATAATTATCCACAATTACATTAAAGCTGTCGGCTTCAAAACAAAATAAATCTTCACATGTGTGACCTGTTAGCACCTAGAAAATTTTTCATGGCTTCATTGTCTTTCCCCTGGTCCCTGCAGTCATTTTTGTGCCCCCGACTTAAAAACCCTTGCAAAAATTCAAATTACTAGCCGTTACCCTTTGTTATTACCCTGGCCTTGTTATATTTTTAAGTTACCTTTTTGGGTCACTTAAAAGATCTAATTTGCATGTGCTTAAATCCTTGTCCCCTTTATCGCATGATCGTGTGAGCTTTTCCCATGTTACACGATCTTGTGACTAAAGGTTTTATACCCTGACGGCCTTTAATATTTTCCTATGGTCCGCAGCGCTTTATTTTTCCCAAAAGCCTAAGTCTCAACATTTAATTTTTCCTATGTTCTAGATTAATATGTTCATGGGCCCCTCTCTGACACCATCTCCATCTAACGGTTGTTGCTAAAGTGCAAGGGTTTTGTCAGAGCTATGCGAAGCTATGCCCGCCATTGATTCATTTCTATGACGCAGCCTTTCTTTTCAAGCAGGTCCACTTGCTAGGTGTGCTAACTTGGTAGTATCTCATTGGTCGACAGGAGTATGAAGTGGAGTGTTGTCAGTGGGACCGGTCTTCTTGGCATTTAGGTAGATTAAAGTTCATTTTAATCTTGTGGCTGTCATTATACCATTGATATAACATGCTCGACCTTTAATGCAGTGGTATAGCGACAGCTGTTGATTCTCATAAGGAATGCAGGTGGGTCCACTAACACGTATACATAGTTGGCGATTTTTGGTTGGTCCATGTAGTAACATGTTGGCATGATGTCAGAGGGACTTACTTTCCAAATGTGTCAGTGGTTCCTGATCCTGTTAGAGAATCAACAAACAGTGTGTGATCTCATCAAGTGTGTTAGAGGCTTAAGATCTTGCAATGACCATTGTTTTTCCTGATTTAGCAATTTGGCATATAGTGTTCATGGAATCACTAACTTTTCTAGCAGTGTCGAGAAATGTGGGATGAATTGCCATGTGTCACTGAGGTGTCGTGTTCTTATTGATTGAGCTAGAGGATGACAAGGATTACTATAGGGTGGGGCCATTGTCAGAAGGGTCAGTGATGGGGACAAGATCTACAATTGGCATAAGATCTTATGGGTTGTGTTAGAGCCATGAGATCTTACACCTGCCATCCATTTTCAAGGGCTTAGGTGAGTGGGTCATGTGTTAGTGGTGACCAAGCATGAGCAGTGAATGAGGTAGTGACAAGTGTCATAAAGTGAGCCTAGGTGGGGTCTAAGGTCTTAGCGGTCTAGACAAGGGTGTTTAGCAGCCTGATAAATGTTCAATGGCCTTGCTTATTCACACAATAAGGTGTTGATATTCTAAATCGACTGGCGATCCGGTGAATGAGTGTTCACGTAATAGCAAAGTGAATTGGTAGAAAGGTGCAACATTCAGTAGATAGGCGCTAAGCTTTTGTTGCCAGTTCATTAAATAAGGGACCAAGGTTAAAGGTTTTTCCTGCAGTCACCTATTCGTAGAGTTAAACGGTGGGTTAAGTTTTCTTTTCGCGAATTGGAAATGCATTGTCACATGTTTGCTGGAGGTAAACCTAGGGTGGCAGAGTTAAGATCATAAAAGCCCGTGAAAGGGAGAGATCAGATCGTCATGACTTAAAATTGATGGAGATTCAAATATCGACCGTCGATTTGCTGGAAGTGCCATAAAGTAGCTGTTTGTTTTCAAATTTGAATTTGTAGAGAGTTTCCAGCGACCAGAAGGACTAAAATTCAATGTAGAAGTGACTGCTATTGGTGGCAAATGATCTATTTGCCATTGCAGTGTGGTCCAATGTGTGCTAAGTTCATTTGCAGGGGTTTGTACTATGTTCTTAATGCTCGAGGTGTGTTTGCAGGTGGCTGATTTGACTGGTTTCATTTAATTTCCTTGTTGTTTTGTACTATTCTTGCAGATTTTGATGATTGCAAATCTATTTGAGATTCATTTTCTCTGAGTTGCTTATGTTTCATCCCCTGCATTTATTTTGTGACCGTTTCAGTTGGTTCGATGGGTGAAACCCTAATCCTTACCCTAGTTGTTCGAAGCTTGTTTTATCCTAACTTGTTTAGGATTCCAAGGCAGCTGGTGGTATTTATGGTTGAAGTTTTGATTTTGTAAGGGTTCCTTCTTTTGTAATTTTGAGGAGAACTAGTTCCATGAAGGGTCCTTTTCCTGTAGATTTTCTCTACTTCTCTTCATATAGGGTGTTCTTCCTTCCCTTGTTGGTTCAGGAAATATAATACATGTTTTACTTGATTTGTCTTATGTATGAAGATTCAGTATATTCTTACTATTACTAAGCTATCTCCATTTGAATTCTAAATTCATTAATCATACATGAAGGGTGTTTGATTTTTCTGTTTGCATTGCCTATGTGTTTGCAAGTGGAGATGTCTTTGTAGAGATAACTGGTTTATGATTAGTTTTCACGTGTGTATGAGCTAAGGTATCAAAGATATGTCATGCTTGTCTTGTAGTGGATGCTGGTTAATGTATTATCTGCTTATAGGTCTCTTCTAAGGGGAGGGTTAAAATCCTTTGAATGGGTAATAACATACTTGGATACACAAGTGGGTTGTTAAAGTGAGGTTTGGTCATGGTGTGTGATTGATGTTAGGCATCAACACATTGAGTACATTGTCTTCTTATTTCATAGCTATCTATTACAATAGGGTATTTGACTCTGTGGCCCATTGGACAAGGCACTGGTCTATTAGGGACTTAGGACATCTGAGGGGTCCTTTCAACCCATCTTTAAATCATTCACTTTCAGTTCCATGCTTTCCCTTTCATGTTGTTAGAATAGGTCTCTGGTCTTCAGAATCATTCTATGCCAGTAGGGCTATTGCATAGATCTTGATTTCATTGGGGTACAGGATACCCATAGGGGTTTGAGGACTATTCCATAATAATCTATCTATAGGCCTATTGTTTATCATGAGGTGTCTTGAGTGTGAAGATAAGGCAATACCTGCCTGAGTGATGTGGAGCTCAAAGAAGAAGGAGGATGTTCTCTATCCTCATCAATTTGTTTTATTTTCTTGTCAAACTTGAGTGCCTAATTTGAGGATCAAGCCCATCTTTTCATTCAAGTTTGGTTCTGCAAGGAAAAGCAACCAACAAATTGGCAACTCTACTAGGGAGAACAACAATGAATAAATATGTTTGTTAGGATCTCTGGTTGGGACTATATTATTAAAATCAAAATCTTTTGTTGACCAGATTGATTTACCCATCTGAGTCACCAAAAAATTGGTGACTCTATTGGGGAGAACAACAATGAAGAAATATATCTATTAGGCCTCTAGTCTTCAAACTCATTCTATACAAGTAGGGCTATTGCATGAGATCTTGGTTTCATTCGGCTACAGGATACCCATAGGGGTTTGAAGACTATTCCACAATAATCCATCTGTAGGCCTATTGTTTATCATGAGGTGTCTTGAGTGTGCAGATAAGGCAATAGCCACCCGAGTGATGTGGAGCTCAAAGAAGAAGGAGTATGTTCTCTATCCTCATCAATTGGTTCTATTTTCTTGTCAAACTTGAGTGCCTAATTTGAAGATCAAGCCCACCTTTTGATTCAAGTTTGGTCCTACAAGGAAAAGAAACCAACAAATTGGTGACTCTGCTAGGGAAGAAGTAAAAGACAACAAGCTCCCTTGCTTGGCTAGATCATCCCAGGGTCTAGTTAAATGATCACAGAGTCAAGTATAAAAAACACATTTGTAAAATCCTCTCACTAAGTGTTGAGTGGCAGCTCTAATTTCTCTGTTTGATTAGTGCATCTTCTGAAAAATAGTGCATGTTTACTTGGTGGAGTTTTTTGTTGATTGGAAGAAGAAACAAGAACAAGTGCATTACTTTCCTCTTCAAGGAGGTGGCAATTCTACATAGCAAAGAACTTGATGGAGCTGCAAGATGAGTTCTAGATCTGCCCTGCCTTCCAATCAATAAGGTCTTCTGCTACAAAACTCTCAGGTATTTTTCAAAGATCTAAAATGTCTCCTAATTAAGTGATCAAGCACTAAGAAAAGGATAAGGTGTGAGTAGAGGTTTTTATACTTCAATTTTTCAGTTGCATCTCTGCAAAATTGTATGGAAGTATTGCATTAAGTCTGATGGGTAAGCTTGATGAGGAGCTTTCTTTCCTTGAGCAAGGCATCCTTAGGGATTGCATGTCATTGATGAGATTGAAAGTAGGATGCAGAGGTGATCTATCCATATCTCTTTTCTATGATAGATTTTGGGATGTATATAATGAGCTTCTTGATCATGTTGAGCTTTCAGAATTTGAGTTCATTGGTTTATTCTTGGATCTTTGTTTTCATGAGTCAACCAGCTGGTCAGATACATTGTGGGAAGAGTATTATGTATGTGCCAAAGATTGGATACTTAGTCATGACAACCTTGGGCTTGATGATGCACTTGGGGTTATGTCCTTAAGTGCTGATAATTGGAGTGATGAAGGCAGTGATGTTGAGGTTTCTTCATATGAGTCAAATGCAACATGGGAGGAAGAAAGTAATGATGGAAGTGAACACTCCTTTATAAGTAAAGGTATGTTTTCATTTTCTAAATTTGAAAGTGATAGTGCATCTCAATTTGTACATTATGCAGATCTGCTTGAGTATGAAGATGTTGAGGGTGTTTTGTCCTCAAAGTTTGAAGATAAAGAAATGGTAATTCAATGTGATATCAGTGAGGATGAACATGAAGATTTGAGTAAAAGGTTATCTAATGGTCCTGCATTAGATGATGAGGGTGTAGCATACAATAGAGAGTTTAGGAGTGAACCATGGTTTTGCTATGATGGTTTTCCTAAATAGGATAATGAAGAAGATATGATTATGGACACTATATGCTTGGTAGGTGATATTGACTGTGAATCTACATATAGTTCTGATTTTTCTTTGTGTGCTGAGAATCTTCATGGAGTTGAAATGGGTGGTGAGTTGAAAGTGTTTTCTAATACTTTATATGATGAGGACTATAATGATGTTCAACCCATTTTCTGTCATAATGTGCAACAAGGAGTATTGCATGGAATTATCAATCCATTATTTGAAGAACACATGGAGGTTTCAAATGTAGCAAATTTTGATGATGATGACATGTGTAAGTATAAATGTGATTACTCTTTTGAACTCCCACTAGCTACACTTGAGGATATGCAAAGTCAAGGTATGAATGAAGATTTCTATCAAGTAAAGTATGTGACTTTTGCATTTTAGATTGATGGCATACATGAATCAATAGAGAAAGAACAGTTTCAATTTGATGATAGTATTCATGAGCATGCTGAGTTTTACTTCCATAGTGAGCAAGATGATGAAAATGCTTTAGATTTTTACATGCACTATGGGAATGAAGACAAAAATTTTGTTTTTCCTGATGGATTGATTGAAAGTATTAATATGCCTGGTGAAACAATTGGGAATAAAGTATCCAGTTTACCTCAAGAAGAAAGAAATGAAAAGTAGATTTTTGACAGGGGCAAAGATTGGTTCAAGTTTTGAGGTTTCAAGCTTTTTGTAAAAATGTGTACACTTTGTATATAGTTTCCCTTCCTTTTTTCCTTGGTTTGTTCCCTATATTTTTTGAGGTCTCTGTGCCCTTTTTCCAGTTGATGGTCTTCTTTTTCCAGAGATCTAGTTCCTTACCATGCCTATAGGAGGCATGCATCCCCAACTAGAGCCACTGTTAGCACCTAGAAAAATTTTCATGGCTTCATTGTCTTTCCTCTGGTCCCTATCGTCATTTTTGTGCCCCCAGCTTAAAAACCCTTGAAAAATTCAAATTACTAGCCGTTACCCTTTGTTATTACCCTAGCCTTGTTATATTTTTAAGTTACCTTTTTGGGTGACTTAAAAGTCCTAATTTCCATGTGCTTAAATCATTGTCCCCTTTGTTGCATGATCATGGGAACTTTTCCCATGTTACGTGAGCTTACGACTAAAGGTTTTATACCTTGGCAGCCTTTAATATTTTCCTATGGTCCCTAGCGCTTTATTTTTCCCAAAAGCCTAAGTCTCAGTGTTTAATTTTTCCTATGTTCTAGCTTAATATGTTCCTGGGCCCCTCTCTAACACCATCTCCATCTAACGATTGTCGCTAAAGTGCAAGGGTTTTCTCAGAGGTATGCGAAGCTGCCCCCGCCATTGATTCATTTTCGTGATGTAGCCTTTCTTTTCGAGTGGGTCCACTTGCTAGGTGTGGTGACTTGGTAGTATCTCACTGGTCGACAGGAGTATGAAGTGGAGTGTTGTCAGTGGGACCGATCTTCTTGGCATTCAGGCATATTAAAGTTCATTTTAATCTTATGGCTGTCATTATATCATTGATATAACATACTTGACCTTTAATGCAGCGGTATAGTGACAACTTTTGATTCTCATAAGGAAGGCAGGTGGGTCCTTTGACATGTATACACAGTTGGTGGTTTCTGGTTGGTCCATGTAGTAACACATTGGCATGCTGTCAGTGGGACCTACTTTCCAAATGTGTTAGTGGGTCTTGATCCTGTCAGAGAATCAACTAACGGTGTGTGATCTCATCGAGTGTGTCAGAGGCTTAAGATCTTGTGAAGGCCATTAATTTTCTTGATTTAATGATTTGGCATATAGTGTTTGCAGAATCACTAACTTTTCTAGTGGTGCCCTCAAAGTTCTCACAAATGGGAAAAGGGTTTCTTTGGTCACGTGTTCGCCAAATTTATAGAAGGTTAAGGTTAGCCGAGAAATGTGGGACCAATTACCATGTGTCACCGAGGTGTCGTATTCTTATTGATTGAGCTGGAGGATGATGAGTATTGCTGTAGGGTGGGGTCATTGTCAGAAGGGTCAGTGACGGGGATAATATCTAGGGTTGGTGTAAGATCTTATGGGTTGTGTCAGAGCCATGAGATCTAATGCCCACCATCCATTTTCAAGGACTTAGACGAGTGGCTCCTATGTCAATGGTGATCGAGCATGAGCAACAAATGAATTAGAAACAAGTGGCATAAAGGGGGCCTAGGTGGGGTCTAAGGTCTTACCAATCCGGACAAGGGTGTTTAGCGGCCCGATAAATTTTCAATGGCCTCGCTTATTCGCACAATAAGGTGGTGATATTCTAAATTGACTAGCGATCCGGTGAATGAGTGTTCACATAATAGCTAAGTGAATTGGTAAAAAGGTGAAACATTTAGTGGATAGGTGCTAACCTTTTATCACCAGTTCACTAAATAAGGGACTAAGGTTAAAGGTTTTTCCTGTAGTCACTTGTTCATAGAGTTAAACGGTGGGTTAAGTTTTCTTTTCGTGAATTGGAAATGCATTGTCGCATGTTTGCTGGAGGTAAACCCAAGGTGGTAGTTGAGTTAAGATCATAAAAGACCACGAAAGGGAGAGATTAGATGGTCATGACTTAAAGTTGATGGAGATTCAAATATCGACTACCGATTTACTGCAAGCACCATAAAGTAGCTGTTTGATTTCAAATTTGAATTTGCAGAGGGTTTCCTGTGACCACAAGGACTAAAATTCAATGCAGAAGTGACTAGTGCTAGTGGGAGATGATCTATTTCCCATTCCAGTGTGGTCTAGGGTTTTTCATGCTCATTTTTAGGGGTTTTTACTGTGTTCTTGGTGCTCGAGGTGTGTTTCTAGGTGGTCGATTTGACTGGTTTACATGGAATTTCCCTGTTGTTTTGTATTTTTTGTCATAGATTTTGATGATTGAAAATCTATTTGAGATTCATTTTCTCTGGGTTGCCTATGTTTCATCCCCTGCATTTATTTTATGACCATTTTAGTTGGTCTAGTGGGTGAAACCCTAATCCTTACCCTAGCTGTTCGAAGCTTGTTGCATCCTAACTTGTTTAGGATTCCAAGGTAGCTAGTGGTATTTATGGTTGAAGTTTTGATTTTGTAAGGGTTCCTTCTTCTGCAATTTTGAGGAGAACTGGTTCCATGAAGGGTCATTTTCTTGTAGATTTTCTCTACTTCTCTGCATATAGGGTGTTCTTCCTTCCCTTGTTGGTTCAGGAAATATAATACATGTTGTAATTGATTTGTCTTATGTATGAGGATTTAGTATATTCTTACTACTACTAAGCTATCTCCATTTGAATTCTAAATTCATGAATCATACATCAAGGGTGTTTCATTTTTCTGTTTGCATTGCTTATTTGTTTGCAAGTGGAGTTGTCTTCACAAAGATAACTTGTTTAGGATTAGTTTTCATGTGTGTATGAGCTGAGGTATCAAAGATATGTCATGGTTGTCTTCTAGTGGATGTTGGTTAATGTATTATCTGCTTATAGGTCTTTTCTAAGGGGAGGGTTAAATTCCTTTGAATGGGTAATAACATACTTGGATACACAAGTGGGTTGTTAAAGTGAGGTTTGGTCATGGTGTGTGATTGATGTTAGGCATCAACACATTGAGTAAATTGTCTTCTTATTTCACAGCTATCTATTGCAATAGGGTATTTGACTCTGTGGCCCATTGGACAAGGCACTAGTCTATCAGGGACTTAGGACATCTCAGAGGTCCTTTTAACCCATCTTTAAATCATTCACTTTGAGTTCCACACTATCCCTTTCATGTTGTTAGTATAGGTCTCTGGTCTTCAGACTCCTTCTATGCAAGTAGGGCTATTGCATGAGATCTTGGTTTCATTGGGGTACAGGATACCCATAGGGGTTTGAAGACTATTCCACAATAATCTATCTGTAGGCCTATTGTTTATCATGAGGTGTCTTGAGTGTGTAGATAAGGAAATACCCACCTGAGTGATGTGGAGCTCAAAGAAGAAGGAGGATGTTCTCTATCCTCATCAATTGGTTCTTTTTTGTTGTCAAACTTGAGTGCCTAATTTGAGGATCAAGCCCACCTTTTGATTCAAGTTTGGTCCTACAAGGAAAAGAAACCAAAACGACCTCCAACCATGTTGTCTCATCTAGGTCACACCCAAGATGTCTTCATCAACTGTATAATTTTGCATGCCTATATTCTATCCCGATTAGGAGATATAATCCAGTTAACACAAGCCACTTCTCAAAAATACTATCTGAATACTGCTTCCACCAAATTACACATAACTGTCAGGTAAAAGCACAAAGTTGTGTCACATTTCAAGATAACTTATCAGCATAGTTAAATTTGAGTATGTCTAACTAAAATTATTTTTTGTCAAACATATGGTCTAGCTAGATTCATTCTAGCTAAGTTAGATAAGTGCTTCATCTTTTCCAATTGAAAATATCTAATAAATGCATGTTTTATACCAATTACTAAAGAAATAAAATTATTTTAGAAAAGTGATATTGCAATAAATCCTACTCTTTTTAATGATATTTTTTTACAAATATAAAAATACCCTTTTTAGACCACAGAGTCAAGATTATCATCATTTTTTTTTTAGTATTTTAATTAAATCTAATGTATTATAATTTCAAAATATTGCAAGTAGGTATTTTAACATTTGAGAAAAAGCTGCTTCAAAAATAGAAAAAAATAGTAAAGCTTATCAAAAAAATTGAAATTTTATATTCAACACTAGAGGAGAGAGTTGTCTTCAAGAATGTGTAATTTTTTTTTTTAATGGTGTAGATTTGATAGGGAAAATTTGGTGGGAGATGAAAACTGCTAATCTTAGGTATTTCGACTTTGAGTAGTTATAATGGAGAAAATATACATTGAAAACTAATTTTACTTCTATTTGGCACTAGTTAAACATTTCATCTATAACATATATTTTAAATCAAAGGAAAAAAAGATTATTTGCATATACTTTTTTGGTGGGATCAAGACCCTCATTTTTCAGCATTTTTTTAGCAAATAAAAAATGGACTTAAAAAATTTAAAAACTATGTGAATTCTTGTTCAAAAAAAATTTAAAAAATTAAAGGGATAAACTTGATTGACTTTTACACATTTCATTAGTTTACATCATCTCCAAATTCTAAACATAAATGGTATTTGTATGTCGTTAAAGTTAAAAGTTTGTGTGTTGTTGAACTTTTCCTTGATAAAAGTATGACATAGCTTTGTACTTTTACCCTATCATGAATAATTAAATTTATGTACGCGATCTTGACCACAATCTCAGGAAACAATGTAGAATAAATCCTCAATTTCGTATAGCTTGATCTGCAATACTCCACGTGCGCTAATTCAAACATTGTCTGCTTCTCTTCTAATCTCCAGTAGATCACTATGTTGACATCAATGACAATCATAGCCATGAATGAAACATACAACTGCTATAGAATGACTCTGAATACTCCCCCATAGGACATATTTAGAATTCATTTCTAACATGGGAATCTTTCCTAAATAAGGATAATACCCTAAATATAGACAAGTTTAATAATGTTCTGGATGATATGTTTAAATTTGAAATAGACTGTGCTAAGTTTTTAATGGATACAAGGGCCATAACTAATTCTAGATGTGATAGGCAGGTAAAGAAATTATAGAATATAAGGAGTGTCAAATGTCCAATAGAGGAGGAGGTTTCATAGTGGGACAAAGCACAAAGCCCAAAAAGAAGCAGATAAGAATAGAATTGGAGGCAATGGAGGAGGATTAAAATGATACTTTCCACCTGATCAATGAGCACATGGAGGGTAATTATCTTAAAAGAATAGTGTATATTAGCTAGATAGGTGCTCACTATTCTCATAACAACTTTCAGAAGTTACCTTGAACATTTGCGGACAAAGGTGCCAGTTGTTAAAGTTTCAAAATGATTGTGCAAAGAGATAATCAAGTTTTATTCTCCACTCAGGGAAATGATTGTAACTATTTTTGTCTTCTAGTGTCTTTTATCTTCCTAGACATTTGAAGCTTGTTGCATCCTATTTTCTCCTAGGATTCCAAGATGGCTAGTGAATATTATAAATATCAAGGCTTTTGTAATGTATAGGGATGGTGAATTTACAACAACAAATAGGGTTTTCTGGATTTAAAGTCTTATTTTAGGAATTTTTTTCATTTTGAATGTATTGCAATAGAGATATTTTAATGAGAATACATTGGAATTCCTTTACACAATATGATGTCCTCCTATGTTAATTTTGAGTTCTTACATGTATTGAATTTGCAAATATATCATTTACAAGGTAAATTGTGACATTATTCTTAAGTTTCTTTCAAGGGAAGGGTAATTCTTAAGGGTGGTTTTAGGGGATTCAATATTTACATGAGAAATTGATGTCTAAGTGTAAAAAATGAGAAGAATGATTTATAAGGCATTTCATTTGCGTTCTCGGTATGTTTAATTTAAAAGATTTTTGTGAATGTATGTTCATTTGACTCTTTGCCTTGGAATTAGGCACTAGTCTATACTTGATAGGTAGTTATCATCATCAATCCTTAAATGATAAATAATCTTTTAGTTTATGATCGAAGAGCATAGATGTTTATTATTTGTGTGAAGAATAAAAATAACTGTTGTTGATTCCTTGAACAAATGAGTTCATAAGATACACTCTCCTGAGCATGATGCTCAAAGTGAAGAAGGATGAATATCCTTACTGCATTAGTATTTATTATTGTCAGGTGCATCTTTGGGTTCATAGAGTTATGCATTGACTTGTAATCAATATCTGTAAGATTTTTTACATACATCTACAATAAAATACACTAACACCACCTCACATCTTTTTATCCCAATATGTCATATTAGCTTCTATCTTGGCATGATTAAGGATCTTGTTATTGACTATCTCAACAATAACTACTTCAATTTTGTTAATGAGTTGTTCACAATTCATTTTCTTGTCCTTGAATATTTGCCTATTTCTTTCCTTCCACAATTCCCATATCATGATAGATGTAGAAATTGTCTACAACATGTAGATTCTTTGTTTGTTTTTATTGGGCCAGCATTGAAATGGTCTAAATATTTTATTGGGGAGGGATTTTGTCCATCCCAACTTCCCACATAAATATATCCAACACTCATTTGAGAATTTTCAATTGAGTAAGATATGATCTGCTAATTCCTTTTCCTTTTCATATAAGGGGAATTTGTTTGGCCCTTCATAACCCATTTTTGTGAGCCTATCTAGTCTGACTATTTTTTTTGTATGACTATCCATGAGATTAAACTTTCTTTTGGAAAACAAGTCTTATCCCAACAAATTGTAAGGGGGATATCATTCTTTGGTCTCAGTTATTTTTTAATCACTATACTATAGCCATCTTTTATTTTATAACTATTTGATTTGGATCCATCCCAAACCATCATGTCACTATCCTTTCTAAAATATATGCTTCTCTTGTGAGGAATCTTAGTTAGCATATTTTTTCAATATCAAGAATATTTACATTATCTAGTGACTTCCACTTCCAAACTAGAGTAACATCATTGTTGGGAGATTCAATGTAATCCTTAACATATTTTGCCCATTGGGATTCTAAGATTCTCTTACAATTTTCAAATTTCAATAGGCTTCCTACCACCTCATAGCCTCTCCATGATTCATCCCAAAATAAAGATTATTTTCCATTCACTAGGTTCCTATTTAGTTTATCCATAATAAGTTTCCTTCAGTCCATCATAAAATTCCATATTTGAGACCCCCTAGGAGGATTGGACATCCTAAACAATTTTGTTGTTTCTATTCCTTTACGATTTTTATTTCTTAAGATATTTACCCATTTTAGATTTGGATTTTGGTACGTTCTCCAAATCAGCTTAGCCCCTAAAGTTTTAATTTTCTGTTTGATATTCTTTAACCCGAATCCCCCTTCCTCTTTTGGCGTACATACTTTATCATAGGATACTAATGCCAATCTTTTCTTCTCTTCAGTCCCTTTCCAAAACAACATTCTCATACTCCTATTTATTTATTCTTATTTTTCTACTGGTACGTTCATGTAGGATAGGTTATATATTGGTATATCAAAGAGAACTAGTTTCAGCAAAGTATCTTTTCTTGCTAAGGATAACCATTTACCCTTCCATGATTTTGTCTTTTTATTGATATATAAGATAATATCATCCCAAAGATCCTAGGATATTTTGCCTTTGTCCAGTAGTGGGCCTCAATATCTACAGGAAAGTTCCCCTCTTTTAAAGTTCAAGATTCTACATATTTTCTTTTTGTGTTTGAATTTGTGTTAAAGAAAAAGACTTCTAATTTTTTTGTATTGACTTGCTGACCTAAAGCCATAGTCTAGGAGTCAAGAAAACTCTCAAATGTCTTATCTTCTTCCATACTTCCTTTTTTGTAAAGTATTGTGTCATATATAAAATGTTGGTGGGTTGTAGGATTGAGTCCTTTAGTAATTCTTATCCCTTTGATTTTTCCTTCTTCCCTAGCTTTAGAAATCATTCTCCCTAACCCCTTTTCCATTATTATTAAAAGAAATAGGGAGATGGGATCTCCTTGTCTTAGTCCCCTTGAAATGCTAAAAAATCCTTCAGGGGTCCCCTTACCTAAAACAAAGATCTTGGGAGTTGATATGAATTCATATATTAGATTTATCCATTATTTTACAAACCTAAAAAATTTCAATACTTTGTATAAAAAATGTCAGTCCACTTTGTCATAAGCTTTACTAATATCTAATTTGATTAGCATACTAGGATTCTTGTTTTGTTGAATGGAGTGTATAGTTTCTTGAGCTATAATCATCCCATCATAAATAGATCTTCCTGGAATAAATCTTTTTTGTTCCTCACTAATGATGTCAGGTAACACCTTTTGAATTGTATTACCCAAAGTCTTAGTTAAGATTTTGTATAGTGTGTCACATAACAAAATAGTTTGGAAGTCATAAAAACTTTCAACATTCTCTTTCTTTGGTATAAGTGTGAGAAAGGTGTCATTTACTTCTCTATGTAGATTATTGGAGTTTCTAACCCCTTCTAGGGCTTCCACTACCTCATCTCTAATGAAATTCTAACATTTCTTAAAAATAAGAACAGGAATCCATCTAGACATGGGGCCTTATCTAAGCTCATTTTCTTAACTTCTAGTTCAATTTCTATTTTAGAATATTTTTTTCTATTAGATCCTTATTTTGATCTGCTAATATAATCCTTCATATATTTGTCAATATAGTTGGCTAATGGATCGGATTAGACCCATCCAAATTGTTTAAAATATTTGCACAATACTAGATTGCTACTTTTGACACCAAAATATTTCTTCCTTTGATAATGTATCTTCATATTCAAAGTTTAACTATTTCTCTTTTAAATACAAACCTTCATCCATACCATTTAGGATGCAAATTCCTCTTTGTTTCTAACTATTATGGTCTGTCCTCTTTGGCTATTGCATAGTAATTCCTTCATCCAATTTTGAAATTTATTTTTGGTCCCTCTACTATTAGGTTTCCAAACCATAAATTTTTGGGATGAAACTAGTGCTTTTTCCACTAAATAAAATTTGACACAATAAAATTTTAATTATTGAATACATAAATCTCTTTAATTAGTCAAAATTTATTTATATATTATATTTTATTAATAATATTAGAAGTATAAGTAAATTAAAACAACATTAAAGTTAATTATTTTTTTTGTCTATTGGTGAACTTTAATAGTTTGAAAGAATCTATTCAGATTAAATATTACTGAATACAAGATACCAATATTAAAAGAGATCAGATCAAATCTTGTTACTAGAAGCACTACTTGTATTACAATTTTTGAGACAATATTATAGGAGCAAATTTTGAGCATACTTTACCATCCCCTTAAAATAATTTGTATTAAGTTTATACTTAATAAGAATATAATATTATACTATATATAAAAATTATATCTATTTCAGTTATATATAATCATAATTAAAGCTACCAAAACTATTAAAAATAGAATATCTAATATTAATCCATATAATTAATATTTATATTCCTCACTAATACTTTTAAAAAATTACACTTAAATCAAATACACCTCTAAACTCCTGAAATTTTTCTAGGCCAAATATATTTAAACAAATTCTTCACTTTTGAAGGAAAAAATAAATAAGTATAAATGGATCTAGAAGATTCAAAGTTGAATGCATTTAGCATGCAAATTCCTCTTTGTTTCTTGCTATTATGGTCTATCCTCTTTAGTTGTTGCACAGTAATTTCTTCAGCCAATTTTCAAATTTATTTTTGATGCCTCTAATATTTTGTTTGCAACCCCTAAATTTTGGGGAATGAAACTAATGCCTTTTTCCACTAAATAACATGACATAGTAAAATTATTATATATATATATATATATATATATATATATATATATATATATATATATATATATATATATATATATATATATATATATATATATATATATATATATATATATATATATATATATATATATATATATATATATATATATATATATATATATATATATATATATATATATATATATATATATATACATACATGTATATCTACATACGTGTGTGTGTGTGTATATATATAGATATATACATATATATATGTATATCTAGATATCGAGTGCTGGTCATTTCATGACTATTGAGAGCTTTATGTTAAACATAAGTGCAAGATGTAGTGCTCAGATTATAACTTTATAACTTTAGGCAGAAGAAGAAGGAAAGGACGAGGAATGACCTAGAAGGAAGGTGGAAAAATGTAACTTGGGACTAAAAGTTCATTATCTAGATGTATCTATATATTTTATGATGTATCAAAGCTTACGTTGTTTATCTATAAAAAATTAAAAATTAAAAAATTCTAAATAAAATGTATGAATTTAGAAACTTGTTTAGAAAGTCTTAAATTTTTGCATATATTAGTAATTTATGGTTATTTTCTAAATTAAAAATATTTATATTAAGAAAATACCAAAAAAAATCATTTCTGAATTACATTTTGAATTAGTTAGTAATTAGATTATTTGCGCTATATTATATTTAATATATGTATTACTAAAATAAAATATTAAATTACTCATAAATTAAAAAAAATTGACAATCAATAATTATCTTAAAATGTATAATGAAAGGTATTAAAATGAGCAATCTATCATAAAGGTATTAACCCATTAATTTTAAAGATGTAATAAATTACAGAATATAACAAAATCTATAAGATATAATAAAATGTATAAACTAGATATATAAACTTAAGATTTTAACCCATTAATTCAATGGATATATTTACTTGTTCCTTACTTTTTACTCTTGATTCCACATACATATCTAAAATCTCTCTTTCTCTCATTAATCAATCAACTTAAGTAATTCATTTCTAAGTTAATTCAATTTTAATACAATGTGCCAATCACTAAGATTTTAATACAGGAACTGTTTGGTTTAATAATTATTTAAAAATATCATTTAAATTAAGTTTTAAATCAAAAAATCCTTCAGAAGAAAGAATTTTATCAAGGACGATGTTAATTGAAATCTTACTTCCCGAGACAAAACTGAAAAAATTATACCAAGCAAAAATTGTCATTCCAACAAAGTTGATTAAAATTTATTTTACTTACAATCTACAAACATTTTTCTGAAGTTACAGATGTAAAAGTATATGAACCAACTAATGTAGATACTTACTCCTTATAGGCAACCAATATTTAACTCCAAGGATTAGTGCTAGCAGCCTAACAGTGGAAGATCAAGACACCGCCTAGAATTTCACTAACCCTAGAATTTCACTAACATTAGAATTTTGCCAACAATGATCTCTTTATCTGAACTCCTCAACTCCATACATTCAAACAAAAGATATACTCAAAAATTTCAGAGTCGAACTTATAAATTAACACTACAAAATGGGATGACCTAATACTTCCAAGTTGAGTGAAAGAATCGAAAGCATAGATTGACCACTACCAACAAGTACTCGTATGCCAATTTAACAGGATCTTGAAAAGTAAAGCCCAAGCATTGAAAATTGAAAAGAAACTTTGATAAAATTACGCAAATCTTAATGATATTTGAAATTATACAGTCCAAAGAAATTATGCGTATCTCAAAGAAACATTTAACAAATATTTCTATATTAAATAATTAAAAATTCTAAATATGATATAAGTTTACAATCTAAAATAAAAAATTAATAGAAAAACAGACAACTCAAATACTTATCAAAATTTTTTTAATTAAAATACATTTCATTACAATAATAACAATAAAAATGTTTAATAAAAATAAATTGCATTACAACAATAATAACAATTAATTAGAATACATTTCACTACAATAATAGCAATCAAAATTTTCAATATCCAGTACTAGAGTGCTGATCATTTTAACAATTAAAATGATAACCAGCCAAGTTAACAGCACACTAACAGTGCACACAAAGTCTTTAAGAACAGTTTCTAGAGTATAACTGCCAGGAGAACAAAGACAAACGAAAAAAAACAAAACACCAACAAACATAAATATTATCCATCAACTAAATCTACGATATTTCTCCAGGTGTTTGGCGTAGCAAGTATGTGGGCTAAGTAGGATTAGATGATGAAGAGGTGGGCTTGTCAGTTGTGCTCTTTTCCATGTACTCTGAAAAATCCTCCACCACCTTACAAAAGAGGTTCAGTTTGTTGGGATGTAACAGACTCGCCATTGTTTCATTCTCATACGAATCACTGCTACCCTGTTCGGCTGCATCTGCTGGCAGTGAGTTTCGAACTCTTTCCATGAGAGAAGAGCGCTCTTTCCTTTGATGTTCCAAGAATCTCGGAAGCAATTTGATATTCTGCATGACTGAAGGTGAAATAGGCTTTGAAGCTGGAGGCATGCGTTCTAACAACTCCAAACATTTCTCATAGAATTGGGTGCTGTTGGCTTCAAAGTTTTGGCTGTGAGCTACATTTGAATGAGCCAAATCTTGCATGAAATCATGTTCTATACCCCTCTGTATAAAGCTTTCCCACATCTCTACAGTTTTGTGGGATTCAAGAAGAGTTGTGTCTTGGAGACTAGCTGGATTGGGCTGTGAATGGGCTGTGAAGGCTCACTTTTCAGCTCTGATTTTATGTGTCGGGATTGATAATGTGGAGGTGATGCGAGTGGAGAAGTATGAGATGATGATGGTTGTGATGTAGGTAGAGGAGGGGTGTTTTGAGATGGTAGTGTTGTGGTTGGTAATGAAGAAGAAAGAGAATTAGTTGTAGAAGAATCTTGTTCGGCCATTTTTGGTTTTGAAAGAATTCCACAACCTGCTTGGCTTGGAACAGTTATTTTCTGATATACAATCTCTTTGCTAGCCTGTTAAAAGATACCAAAGCAAATGCTGGCGATGTTAGTAATAAAAACGCTTCTATAGCAACTCCAAATTATCTGGTTATTTTCTATAGCGATTCTAGACATAGAAACTCCGAATTTCTATGTGCTCTCTTCGGACTGTAAAATGACAATTTATAGGCAGGGCCGATTGAAATTGCTGTGGCCAACCGTCATACCGATTCCACGATTGTAACTATTCAATTGGCCGACTATTTTAAAAGATTGTCATTGAGGGCTTCATGATTAAATTCATCCATGGCACGTTGACCCTCTTTCAGTTCCGTAATTACAAATATATCAATAATAATTATATGACCAATAAAATAAATTAAT